>DWNA01002354.1:0-11972 GCA_018249835.1 Heliconius besckei
CGAGCTTGTGGTTAATGCTGAAGAGGGTATTCTGTCCCTGATGAAAAGCAAGCACTACGTGGCTGCCTGTGAAGAAAATTAAATAGAATGCATCGGCCGGGAATCGAACCCGGGCCGCCCGCGTGGCAGGCGAGCATTCTACCACTGAACCACCGATGCGTGTAAGGCAGGCGGGCTCGGCGGATGCATGGCGAGTGGCGTGCCGTTTCGCAGCAAGGTTTTTTCGATATTGTAACAACTTCTAAAGTACTTATTAAAATGAAAAACAGTAAAAGACTGTTTTGATCTACATTAAATGTCCAGCGTAAGTAATATACTTATTTATATGCTGAGAGTAAGGGATAAGTGAAATTTCACTCGATACAGCTGATGTTTGAACGGCGGGATGTGTCAACAATTAAATGCGTTTTTCTGTAAAACTATTCGTAATTTCGAAATAGTGTAAAAAGCTAATTTTATCATCGCTTAACGTAGAAAATTAATAAAGTATTTTAAAGGATAAGGATTAATACCATTATGGAAAAATATCCCTCACAATAAAAATATATTGAAATTATTATTTTTAGACAGAAAAATGATCACTACACGTTATTCTTAAAAGATACGAATATGCCGTCGCGGATTTTTTTGTAGATCTTATCAAGAGGAACAATATTCCAGTACATTTGTTTTCATGTAGTACTTACCATTAAAGCAGCGCATGCGCGAAAGTGTCTCAACGGGTAGGATTTTATACACATTTATCGTATTTATGTTAATTTACATAAGAATGTACAAATAATAAACTATATATAAACCTTCTGTGAAAAATACTCGACCTAATGGTGAAAACCACATCAAAATCCGTTGGGTGGTTTAGAAGAAGAAGATTTAGAAACGCCAGACAGACACGAAAAGCGAGTTTGTTTTATAAGATATAGGATAATTATGATAACAAAGTAAACTACTAACATAGAGAAATTCTATTATATAAGTAAGTATATAAAATCCTTTTTTCGATAATTTTGATCCATACCTATATTATAAATTCGAAATTAACTCTGTCTGTCTGTCTGTCTGTCTTTTACGCAATCAGGGCCAAACCGCTAATTTAATTGCGATAAAATACTCATATAGAGATACTTAAGGGTCTCGGGATGGACATATGAAACTTTTTTTTTCATATTTGTAATATTATCGATAAATACTTATTAATTTCACATTCTATTTATTCTGCCATGTTAATAACAACCACCGCTAAGCGACCGTTGCTAAGCAATTATTTGCAAAGAATGTTGTTGTTAGAAAACATCACCCAAAATGAGCTCTGTATTGAAAACTGAAAATAATTTCATAAATATATTTAATAAATATTCGTAAAGTCCAAGCGGGCGTAGCCGCGTTCAGGTCCACTTGTCCTTTATATAAAACCCTGATATTATATCGACAGTAACGGGCCTACGTTTTATAACCGCTGTTTAAAACTATCAATCATTTTATTAATTCCGTTATTTGTCTATGCCATTATTATATCGCGCTGTCATTCGATCGTGTAATTTTATTAAGTGCCCTCTTCAGGCTTATCGGCCGGTTATTATTTACCTTAGTCATTGTACCTACATTGGAAATAATGGTTATTAATTTTATTTTTAACTAAACGTTGTACCATGGCGTAGCTGAAATTGAAATTATCTATAAAAGGAAAATTACATTTTTTTATTGCCTATATCTTGATGTATTACCGTTATTTCTATTGAAAATCAAGCATATCACTAAGGTTTTATGCCAAATTCATTTGAGAAAAAATAAGAGATATATAATTCATAAACATGCACTTGCTTTATTTTTTATTTTTATTTTTTTTATTTTTTTACCTTGGAATTCTAGAAGCATTGCATTTGGAGTGGCGAAACTGAACGCCGCGTTTTGCCTCGTTCCCAGAGCGAGGAAATAAAAATATTAAATACTTAATTTCAACAAATGGGAATCGAAGCCACAACCTTTCTCAGAAAGTATTAGAATATTTTTTTCCAAATCTGAAAATTCTATCTTTATCAGCTTACTCAGTTTTAGATAGATTAACAAAAGAATAAAACAACAATAGTTTAATGTAGGCAATTAAATTATAAAATAAAAAAACGTACGTAATAGCAATAAAAGTGATTGACTAACAGCTCTCAGCTAATTTACAGTGCGATCGTTATTGTCGCACATTAATCTCATCGACTGAACCACACATCTTCCGTTTGCTAATAATACTTAGTATATGAAGAAGTCACTAGATAAACAAAGAAGTATTGAATTTTCTTAATTGCTCGCATATATCTATTTTATAAATATATATTTATTCAATATTTGGAATATGTATTCAATTAAAAATCAATATTATAGTTATATTTTACTAGGCCGATTTGGTGGAGTAAACGGCGATTGCGAGTTCGATTCACACTCGGGGTAATGATTTACATTTCAATTATTTTCTATAATTCTGGTGGGATGTAAAAAATGCAGTGGGTGTTGTTAGTGGTTATCTCTGTTAACCTATAGTGTTTCAAAATATCACGACTACTCATCACGACTGAAAAGTCTAGGAGTAGATACGTACCTGTAGACACGTTTAAAGACCACCTGTTAAATAACAAGTTACACCATAAAAACCATAGTGTTTCCCCATAAGCTACTCCCATATATCAACTAATATTTAAGCAGTAGTTCGATAGCGAAGTAAATAGCATTTAATGAATAAACTTGAGAATTGCGTTCGAACGAGAGCCCGCTGAGCCAATAACTGGAACTGAAAGACAGATGTCCGCACTGACCGTGCTAACTAATTCCAAGAATGTTCTTACTTCGCCATAATTTGTCTAGTTTGGCCGAATATGTAAGCAAATGAAATGGCCCAAGCATCTGAGAACTTATTAACTAAGTTGTTTGCAACGTCCAGTTCTAACTAAGTGTACTATAGTCGAGTTAATATTATTTTAAAGTGCAATAAATCCTGCCGCTGATTTTCCGCTTTGAACCTCGACGTGTTACATTAATGTTTCTAATTAAGGAACGAATGAGTGGACGTTATGGATTTTAACTATGGATTATAATGAGAGAATGCAGGAATATGTTTGTTTTATTAAGTGTATTGGTTTTAGAGCGAATACTTAATAACTTGTTGTAACTTGTTATTATGACATTAAAGTTTTGCGATTTCTTTTTTTATAGTGATATTTTTTATTTTTTTTATATAAATATGTGATTTTAATTAAATAAATTATGATATGTATTTACATCGATAGGTACACAGACAATAAAATAAAAATACTTTATTTATGTATTTATTATTTAGGTGTAAATAGCATTACAAAAGAAGATTTTTAATCAGCATGTAAAATAAGGTTTGTAAAATAAGTGCAATAAATGACATATTGTGCAGTATAACTTTTTGAGCTTGAGTGTGGTAGGTAGGCAGAGGGATCCTAGTGTTAAAACACTTCGCTATTTTCTAGAGGCATTGCGTGTTAAGTGACGGAACTCTCCGCTTTTGCCACGATAGCAAATTAAATAAATAAAAATATTATATATTTCATTTCCTTGACTGGGAATCGAACCCACTACATGTCACGTTTAAAGTTACAAGCTTAGTCACTTTCGCCACGACTGGCCTCAACTTATTTATTATTATTTTATTTTTTACCGTTTTAATTTTGTCGTATTTAATTATAATGTGTCGGTAAAACAACATAGCAAGCTCTATTTTAGAAAATACAACACGCTAATAACGAAGGTAATCGGTATGAGATTAATTTAACACGGTTAACTACTTCCTTTACACTTTCAGTGCTACGTTTCGAACTAAGGTTAACATTATTACCTACAATGTTATACACGATATTATACACTCGCTTAAAACTCTACTGTATATAAAAATACATAGAATAAGATGAACAGGTATTTTTGACACGAATTTTAAATTAAGATTTATTTTAATCAACTTCTTTTGAAGCCAGAGGTTAACGACAGGCTGTTGTTTCGATTCCCGCTCGAGGAAATTAAATATTTCATATTTTCATTTCTTCGCTCTGGTATTAAGTTGCGCCAGTCAACACGCAATGTCTCCAGAATTTGTCCGAAAGTGGCGAGTGGAATTTCTTAGCACTTGGATCCCTTTATCGACTTTGATATATGCGTGTTACAGCGTGAAGCTAAAAAACAAGAAAAATAAACTTCTTTAAAATGTCATATACATTTTTTTCAGAATGGAAATGAAAATTTTGTGCGTTCCGTGGTTTATTAAGGAAATTTGTCCATAAAGACGGAAATGTATTTTCCTTAAATATATTACGTTACAATGTAGTTGCGTAAATGATCTCTCGGAGGGAATTTTTGCAGAATTTTCGGGCGGCTAAAGAGGGTTGGTGGCCAGCCCCGGCCGACTGGTGAATTCTGGCGATTGTAATGATATATGGTGGCGCATTATTTTCTTATCTTTTCTTTTTCTAACTCTACCACCCATACTTCATTCTCACCCGTATTATAAACGTTTTACTTTTCATATCTCGCGATAGGCGCTCGGGGCCGGAACAATGCTATTAGTATTACGCAAATTTCTGGTAATATGTCATAGTCCGCGTACGTCGCTCCTTCGTAATTTTTATTTTATAAGAGAGCAATATAAATTATTTTTTGTTTGAACGCGCCCAAAAGAAATTGTTTCTCGAATATAATATCGCCGAAATGATGTTATTGTAGCGCCCGAACGAGTGAGGAAATATTTTCTTAGTATAAAGAAGGCGTAATCTTTTAATTTATTTGATTCCGAAATCATTACGTAACTTAATTTATAACGAGGAAAACGTAAAGTGTTTGATAGGATTACAAAGTCATTTTGTTAACGTTTTTATTTTTCGTGCTTTAACTTTTCTTCACTTTTTCCTTGAGGGGAGCGGGTGCTTGAAAGCCGACTGGGGCTTTGGAAAAATATTTTTAACTTTTCTAAAGTTTTTGATTAAGGGTTTTTATATACTGGGGCCCAGGCGAGCCGGTAGTTTTCTAAACATGTTTGCGTACTTGAGGTTGATTGGCGTATCTTCAGAGATTTCGAGCTGGCATAAAACTTGTATATTTCTTTCCTTTTGTATAATAAAATCTACATAACATGTACCTTGTTAAAAGTATTACAGTGTATGTGAAAAATATTATAATGATGGTTTGTACAATTACATATAAATATTTTATTTTATATAATTTATTTATTAGAATAAGTTAGGTTTAAGTTCTTAAAGGTAAAATATAATCAATTATGTATTACTTCGTCATTTATTATTTAGATATTCCAAATTTTCTTATATATTTTTTTTTATGTTGACGCAAGTGTTCGGAATCATACGAACGCTAACAGCCATCAATTTCCATAGCTTAAAATTCAAGAATACAATATAAGAGCGCACAGATGTAAACAAGTCGACCTTGTGGCTCCCTGATATGCGATCGTACGGACTTAATGTGGGTATCTATTATTTATGTCCTGAAAAACTATTTTTTATAAATACCTATCTATATATTTGTAAACATTGGTTCTATTATTTTCTTTATCATTTCATTATTTGAAAGTTATGTTTGGTAAGATTAAAAGGATTTAAGTTACTTATATGATATTGGTTTTATATGTTAAAAAAATTAATATAACAAACTTAATTTATAGAGAAGCTATTCGTGGTGCAGAGGCAAATGAGTGTGACTGAAATAATTCGGCGGTATATAGGAAACGGAGTGTCCTAACACTAGGTTCTCTCTGCCAACCCTTCTGAATGCGGGATACAGAAATTGAAAATGAAAATCTAGAGTATTAATTTAATTATCAAACCAAACTCACTGAAGCGTCAAATGCTCTTTCTTGCTAATAGTATTTTTATAATATTCTACGACATAATTGTGAACGGAGGCAAACGTCTAGAAAATGTGTCGTTAGGTGATCAAAGCTTAATTGCATTAACCGCGCTTCGGCGACGGACGTCCGGTGATCTTGGACTACAAGGAAACTTGATTGAAATAAAAATGTACGCTACCTTAAAACTAAACTCGCTTATAGCATTAAGAGTTGGATTATTTTAAATATGCATTATTTTGTGTTGTGTAATGCAATATTTATGAATAAATGTATAAATTAATTAAATAAATATTTACATAATATTGCTCATTTAATACAGTTGCATATGTATGTCGTAATTACACTTTTTTACTAGAAAAATAGTAAAATTATATATAAATATACTAGCGGACGCGCGCAGCTTCGCTTGCGTATTTAGGGGTGAATTTCAAAAAAACCAAGAAACATGTGTTCAATCAAACTTTCAACCCCTATTTCGCCCCTATAGGGTTAAAATTTTTCAAAATCCCTTCTTAGTGTATGTCCAGATTACGAAAGTAAACATCTGTCCAAATTTCACGTTTCTCCTATCAGCGGTTACGGCTGTGCGTGCGTCTTACCCCAGTCAGTGAGGACAAGTCCTTTTATATATATAGATTATGTTAAAACACTATTAACATTATCCTTGATTCCATCTATTTTCAATTTTTAAAAACGTAAATAGATTTTAACATACTTTATTCTGGAGGCGTTGCGTGTTGACTGGCGGAACTTAACGACGCCCTTTGCTTTGACACCAGGGCGAAGAAATGGAAATATACATTTTAAACAAATATTTCATTTCTTTGATGACCGAACCCACAACCAGTCAATTTACGGTCACATTTTTTACCCCTGCGCCATAATTGGTAACTGGTTTCCTTGAAATTATAATTTCAATCATTTTTATACGACGATGGTATTGTCACAGGTATTGCCATATTTTTGCTTGCCTTTTACTCGTATATATATTATATATAGGTATATATAAACGTTCAAGTGAATGTCCCGACCGCGTATCCAGGAAGCCACGATAGCAAATAAAATTGATATCGCTCCGCCGCGGGCGACCCGAGAAAAAGCATTTCGAAATAAATGACTTTTTAAATTTTATCGTTGCACACAGTTTCTCTATCAATTGTCGAGGCTTGTATCGTAACTGGATTTTGCAACGGGCATTTATTGTGCGACGTACAAGATCACGACTTTTATATCGCGAACGTTGATAAATAAACGTCATATTATATACCTACATATATGTTTAAAATAGTATAGTTGGACAGCCGTATTGCCAATCAGCTCCTTCGTTCTTGGAGTGGAGTGCGCTCGAATCGTCATACATTTTCAAATAGTACCGATATTGTTTTATGTCGTTCTTCGAGAGTATCATGAGGCATTGTTTAAATATACAAGTTCGAATAATTACATATTATTATGAACCTTTCATTATTCCAATGTAAAGCTCTTTAATTATGTTTTTATCAAGCTACGCTTCAATTTCAGAGTTCCTTAAGAGAACGTGTTAATCCGTAACGACATTCAACCGAACATATATTGGTTAAGTAAATTTATCTGTTCTTGAATCTCTATTAAATGTTTCATCTCATAATTATTCCGTAATTGCTTTAACTGGTAACGTAATGTACCGTAAATATCTAATTTAGTAACTTAATTATTAAGCGTAGTTTCCAAGGTGTTAAAGGAACATGCCGTTATTGCTGAGGTTGACATGTGCGGGCCGCTGAGAACTTTCATACACATGTTCAACATTAAATGTACCACAAATTACGCAACAAGTGAAAAGGATCGGTTCAAAGATTACGCAACGTCGAACGGTTTCAACAAAACGCAGTTTTGAATTCAATTTCATGAGCCAGTGGCACGGCGAAACGAATAGATTTAGCGCAAAGTCTGTAAACGTTTTAGGAAGGAATATTTTTATACAGTTTCTTTTTTTAAACTTTTCTATGTAATCCACATAGCATTGTAGGTATTTGCTTCGTTCCGTCGAATATATTTCGAAAATTCATCCCAGACAGAATATTTACGTTGACTATACTCGTATATTTTAATTTATATATCAAAGTGGTTTCATCTTACTATATTAGTTCTTACTATGACATTTTTATTTTTTATAATAAGGGATTTCATATCGTACCAAAATATTTTTTGTTAAATAACATGAAGGAATTTAAAATTTAGAATACACTGACGTACAAGGTACAACTATTAAAGATAAAATAATTTTTTTTTAGCATAGTCAGGCCTTATTGAATTTATTCATTTTTATTGAGAAATTAAAAAGAAATAAAAACTACTAAAATTGCTGGAAAAACTACTATTTAAAAAAAAAGTACTTTTTAAAACACCTTTCCATCGACTTTTCCAAAAATATATGTACGTGAAACACTTTGAATTCTACCGATTGTACAGAACCTTCCATGCTATCTTCGTATTTCACGCATCACTATGGTCGATTGCTCTTAATTTCGTATCGAGGATGACCACTACACATGTTTGGTAAGGACAGATTGATTCTTTTATTAAAACTCGTTGAAATGAAAATGAAATGAAATTACTTATTGTGCTTTGCATTGAAACCAAATTATAAATGTAATAAGTATAAAAGTAACAAGAGATCGAAATTAAATTAATATTTTTAAAATTATTTTTAGTACTGAACAGCATTCATAACTATAACTGTAAAAAATTATTTTCATAATTTTGAACACTATCATGTTCCATTTATTAGTCTTGGCTGTTCGCGATAATTGTGGCCTCGATTCCAATTGAGACAATGTTAAAACCTAAATATTTTCGTTTTCCAGAACATACATACTTCGATTCCTAATTTTCAGAATAAGAGAAAACAGAGAACTCAGTGAAATATCCCTACAAACACTACAAATATTGCATTTTGTGCTATGCACGGATAAAAACAATCTTAAAGCAGCTACATATTTCTACTGGCATTCCCGTTTTAGCCACTTTTTATGTTAACGCTACTTACTTTAAAAATAACGTGACGTTACGAGTAAATATGTATGCAGGCGGTGCATAAACAATTTGTCCGCAGCCCGCACATCTCATTAATGTCACTCAGGGAGACTATGACGGCGACTCTACTGCGACGTCAGGTGTAAGTTTTCACGTACTACCTGGTACGTTCACTAATAAAGTTACTTATATTAAGTTAAATTTAACGTCAATTTGGCTAAATCCAGGATAATATGATATTACATTGTTATTATTGGTTATTAAAGGAAATGTTTAGTATTAGTTTGTGAAATAATTTAATTTTATTAAAAATATTTTGTTTTTTTAGTTGTTAATGCTATTAAACATAATTAACAGGTAATATTTAGATTAAATATTTATTTTTTTACCTTTACGCTGAATCCCGCATACGGCAGCGATAAGCAGAATAAATCTGGGAATCTAGTGCTTAGACTTATGGCATTCTGTTCCTATTAAGTCACTTCTGTTTCCCAATTTCACACGAATTCTGGAACTGCGCTTTACTTGAGTAAACTTGTACTTTTACCTAAACCTACACGAGCGAGGAAATAAAAATATTTAAATATTTCATTCCTCCCAGTGGGAATCGAACCCATAATCGTCGTGTTTACAGTCGACGACCTATTTACTATTTGAAACCCATTATTTTTGGAGGTAGACCCAACATGGGTAGGTACTTTATTAACTTTTGTTCGGTGTATTTAGTAAGCTAACTCTTAATGTATTTTTTTTTGCTGGCAACTACTTAATATGGCCTCATACAACCTTTACCAGTCATTTCTCACAAGCTGCTATACCTAAATTTATTTAAATTAATTTTTATGTGTTAAAATTACACAAATATTACAGAGGCGAATGACAACAAACTGTTACTATCGAATTTCAATTTATTTCATACAAAGCAAGAGTATCACTTTAGTTATCCCATTGTTTTGCAAAACACTTTACAACAAAAAAACCAAAGCTTGATTGTTGTTTACATACATCATGTAGCCGTTGAAGTGGATGGTGTTACATTTATTATATAGATATATATTAGTTTTGACCGTCGATTGTTGTTTTCGCCTTTTTTCTTTTATATGTTGTAAATTTTGAAATATAATTTAGAGCTGTCGTTTTGTCTATTGGTTTTTGATTTGATGAATTTAAAACGTTAGTTTTAAACAAGTATTAAAAAAAAAAAAATTTATCGAGTAGCCATTGAAGTGGATAATATAATTTGTACTGTATAGGTGGGTGCAGTGTAAAGTTTACTGTATAGATATATATTATATTTTTACCGTTGATTATTATTTTGGTTACCCTTTTTTATTTCTACGTGGTTGGTTATAAATCTCAATATTTAGCTTTGATTCAAATATAAAGTGTGTAAGTAAATAAAAGTGTGGGCTCGATTTCTATTCGGACGAATAAATAATTTTTATTTTTTTGCTGTGGTAATAAAACAAGGCATGGCACGGAGTTCCACTGAAAACACGGAATATCTTGAAAATTGGACGGAAAGTGGAGAACGGAGTGTTCTATCACTAGGTGCCTCTGCTCACCCTGCGGAATAGAGTGTGAAGCTAAAAGAATAAATAAAAATGTTACATATTTTTTTTTATTTTTTTTGTAAACATACAGATAGTTTAGGTACCTAATGATGTAAAAACACAAAATACTATATGGCATGGTCTAAATTAATAAATTAAGAAAAAAATAAAAGATCACCTAAATATTATATTACAAAGAAAAAAAAGTTTACAACAAAAGAGAATGTTAAAAATAAAATTATCCACAAGTACCTACAATTACGACCACAATTCAAACTTAACGAGATCAAAATATGATCCAATTGTGAAATACGAAGGTTTATTGGATAATTCGATAGGAGTCTAATTTTTAACGCACTCGATACTGTAAGTACGTAATGAAGCGCACGTGTACTAGGAGGGCAGTACAAGGAGGCAGTGATGCGGTCAGCTCACGGGCCGCATCAGGAATCAATTAGGAACGGCTGGCGGCCACGACGTGCCTGCCGCATGAATTATTGACGATGCTGCCCGTCCACGCGGAGTTCCCCTACTGCATGATCTCGGTATAAACTCGATTATTGACGGCGTTTGTACCCTTATGAGGTTTAGGATCGGTTTCGTGGACTAATTTCGTGTAGGATTAATGCTTTTAATATTGAATATGATTTTGTTGTTTCGTTTTAGCTTTTTCTCTTTGATGGTGACGCTTTGATGGTGCTGGTAAGTATAGTATTATGTTTTGGTTATATTCCTGGTACAATAATATAAAAATGATATAAATCTATATTTTACTTATAAAATCATAATATTATAGTTAAGTTTATATATAAATATGAATCACTTTCTAGCATTCGACAAAATATCGCTAGTACGTTACCGAAGAGTTAGACAATAGACGGCCGTCCCACTGGATTACGAGGAAACTCGATTTTCTTGCAGATTATGCTAGCCGTCACACATTTCACTAAAAGTGACGGGCAAAGTTTGAGCTTCTGACTGACTTTGAATTCATATTCCTTGGAATACGTAAATTTGTTTAATTATTCCAATTAAAACCAGCCACATATGTATGTGCCTTATATGGGCAGTCGTGTAATTGTAATATCATAACTAAATTGTTAGAGGCCGTCATAGCGTAAGGTCCCAAGGGTACTGTAACACGGCGGATGCGGGTTCGGGTCCCACTCGGGGAATGAATTATTATTTATTTCCATTTTCTTCTCCATAGCTCCAAGGCAAATCTGCGCAAGGCTGTCAATCGGCGTTGAGTTCCGATATTCAAATTTAATGTTTTTGAATATTTTATTTCTCTTTCAGTTAAGTAATGATCATAGTAAAATGTCTCTATCTATGCGTAGGTAGATCAAAACAAGATGATTCCTTTGAGAGATACGTAATACAAATATAATAATGAACTTCATGCGCTTTTACCTCTTTGTAAGTTTTCATTCGAGTTCGTTCACAACAATATTAATGTAATTAATTTTGATGCTAAACATAACAATAATCACATTATGGAATTATGTTCTCATATTTATAATATATTCACATTTATAATATAT
>DWNA01002355.1:0-11971 GCA_018249835.1 Heliconius besckei
TCAACAAGCCTTTTTGTCTTTTACTAAATTTATACATTTATTTAATTTTAAATATATTTAATTTTATAGCAGTAATATTTTTGGAAGAAAAATATGTTTTACTTAAAACTGCCACTAGGTTATTTTTCTCTCATCATTATTATTATATTATTTGAAGGTATAATTTTGGCATATTCTCATTGCTCTGGGACAATGCTGAGGTAAAGGGGCGAGGCGAGGGTGAAAAAACACTAGAATGTTGTGTTTAGCACTCAATGCACAAGTTTGTTACATTCCAGAACCATATGACAAAGAACTTTTCCTTCTCTAAGTGCCTTTGCCGATTACCCCAGTGTATGAGCTCAGTAAAGGGTAAGGTAGGCAGATGGAACCTGCATAGCATTTTCCGACACATTTTGGAGGCATTGTGTGTTGTGTGATGGAACTCAATGCAAATTAAATTATAGATCATCTGTGAAGTCCCACATATGCAAAAAAACTGTCAGTCATATATACACTAACGAAGAATATTATTATGTGGTCTAATGATATTAAACTAATTTAGTAACTTATAATTTTACAAGAAGTTCAGTAAGTTCTTACAATTTTATTACAAAACCAAAAATAAGTATAATGGGACAAATTTGTAAATGGTGGTTCAAGGGAGGTCTCATTCTCTAGCACTTCTAGTGTTAAATATGCTTTAATGTTCATCTGCACTGTTAGAGCTCCTTAATCTACCAACATCAAATTCAAAATTATTCTCCTAGTGCTTCTTTTGTCTGTATGTTCTATAAATGACTTTATGAAAGTTATAGAAAGGCAGTTGTGACAGAGTGGCACAAAGTGTGACTGTAAACTGACTGGTTGTGGGTTTGATGCCCACTCAAGGAAGTGTAACATTTATTTAAAATTTATATCTTCACTCTAATGTTGAGGCAAAGTGCAGCATTGAGTTCCACCACTCAACATGCAATGCCTCTGAATGAATCTGGCAGAATGTGGGGAATGGAGTGTCTTATCACTAGGTTCCCTCTGCCTACACTGCTGTATGCGCGATACAGTTTGAACCAGTTTTTTTTTAATAGAAAATCAGAATTATTTAGCATACTCTAAAGAGATTTGGTTATTATACCTCTCACAAATTCTCAAAGTTTGTACTTTGAGAATTTGTGAGTAGTAGTAGTGAGTAACTCTAAGCATATTCCAGGTTAGCTCATTAGTGAGTTTAAAGTATTTGTTTACTTTGAAATTATGCTCTATTGGGATATTTGTTTCAAACGGAACTCTAAGTTCTACCAGTATTATAGTTACAAATTTAAATTATAAACATAGAATACTTACAACTATAGAGTCTTCATCAAAAGATTTTGGTTTGTGAGATGAAGAGTTGGCCGATTGATTGAACTCATTGTTTAATTCAACTTTTCTTATTACAGTATCTGCTATAACTATATCTTCACCATTAATAGAATCAACCTTTGCTACTTCATTAGCATTGTTGATTAGATCAATTTCCATTTCCCATTGTGGCTCCATTTTAACAGCTAAAGGCCCAATTTCACTTTTTATGTCAGTGAAAGAGTCAAATGCAATTTTTTTTGTAGGCATATTTTGATTAATTTTCGATATTAGTTTCCTTAGGTCACGGTCTGATCTATAATTTTAAAATAATACCTTTAAGTATTTTTTTATAATAATTATTCTAGAAACATATTTAACAAATTACAAATAAATCTTTACCTTTCAGCAATAGTTTTTAGAAGGTAAGCCTTTTCTAATGAACTACAGCATTTAAGACAGATTTTCTCTGGTAAACCATCATTAGATGAGACCTGGTAAACAAATAAATATCCATATTATTTTTTAAAGAACTTCAACGAAGTAATAACTAAGCGATTTGTATACACAGGAAAATAAGTAAAGAGGTAAGTATGTAGTCATAAAATCTGAAACCTTAACATCCGCAACTGCTGTTAGCATTTCGGCATAATTCCCAGATAATTTATATTTAAAAAGAGGACATAAAGGTCTTTTATTCGACAAACATATACGACAAGATGACAAATCAATGGAGCTCAGTGTTTTAGGTTCTATCATTTTCAAAATAAAAAACTTGATACACTAAAATATTATGATTGAAGTGATGGCAAAAGCCGTAACTTTATCGAAGACAAAACGACAGATATTTAGTGTCGAATGTCGATTAAAAGAACACAACAGATATATATTTTCATATAAAAATGTATCTTATGCCCAACTCTACAACAATATAGAAAATAGAGATATTTGACGTTTTACTCTCTAGTCTATTGAAATTTTTAGTAAAAAGAAATCGATTTGTAGCTAGTAATGTGAAATAAACGTAATATAATCGAATGTTCTATGCATGAAAATATAAAATATGAATACTATTATAATTTAGTTATATTAGGCAAAATTAGTTTATATGATACTTTCCATTCCCTCTTTAAAGAACGAGTGAATAGGCACTACCAAGGCAAGCATGCTCCACCTTCGTCCGCATCGTCACTTACCACCAGGTGAGATAGCGGACAAATGCTTGCACTTGCTTGCTAATCAACAATATATTGTCTCGTTACCGTACACTCTCCTTTGTGTGTTTTCCATTCAACGTGACATTGGCGAAGTGATTAGTGCTGAACTGGCACGCTCGGATCGCCATAATTAAAGAACAACAACAATAAACAAAAAACATTAATCAAATCAGCTTCACGCTGTATCCCGCACACAGCAGGGTAGGCAGAAGGAACCTAGAGTTAAGACACTCCCCACTTTCCGCCGAATGCTGGAGGCACTGCGTGTTGAGTGGCGGCACTCAACGCTGCTCTTATTTTATACATTAAATTTAACATATTACCTATTCAATTTTCAAGAATACAATTATTGAGAATAGTATGAAGATTTTTCTGTTATACTTTTTAATACAAATTTTAATGAAATATTTTTGCAACGCAAAATCTTTCAATGTACCTGATCAAGTGCTTTATTATTTTCATTTTTCTTTATTTTGTAATTCTATGATATTAAATTATAACATTTCATGCATAGTTGCATACTGCATTAATCGATATTGTTAATCTTATTTTTCTCTTGAATCGGTATCAAGACTCAAATATCGACATCAGACAACCATATTCCACAGATTATAGATAATATGTCAAATTTACAATGCGTGAGTTGCGTCCCACGATAACAATTAAAAGGTACAAACAGGATTAATATGAAAATATTTTTTTCATTAGATGTGGACAACTAAAGTAATTATTTAATCTTCTAGCAGTTTTGGTGAAAGGTGAAAGGTGAAATTACTTTAATTATAAAATTAATTGCACTGCAAAAATGTTATAATGGCTGGATTTGAAAATAGGTTGAGTCGTAGAAAAGGTAAATATTCTTCAAGATTTTTAAATTTACATCCCAATTAGTGTTATAAATTATATTCTGAGTGTTTTGCGGTTAATAAGTGTATATAATTAATTATAACAGTGTGTGATTTCCTTTGAAGAATCGATATTATTTCAGGTAAACATGGTGGCGATACATTTAGGTTAGACACTAAAAATAAAACTCCTGAAGAGAATATTATAGAAATAATACAAGGTCTGTATTCAAAAAAATCATTCCACAATGATATATCTCCAACAAACAAGAACTTACCATCAGAATTCAGATTAGGTTTTAGAGTTCATAAAAGTAGTTCTGACAGTTATAGATGGTCTTATTTAGAAGCATTAGTCACTCTACTTAATAAAGAAGACAGAAGTAATTTAGGATTCACTGCAGATGAACTAATGACATGGTAAGTAATTAAATAATGTATTTATGAAACAAATAAAATAATTACAACCTTTGTATATTATTAAATAAGTTGAGTTGTATGTTATATTTACACTAGATTATATATTAATGACTATAAATGTTTTTAATTTAAATTACAGTATTCGTATTAGTCTTGTGGATGAATCTATGGTAATAAGAGCTGCTGCTTTAAGAGTGCTGAGATATCTGATCAAAACGGAAAGTGATGTGGCTACCTTCAATACACTAAAGCTACCATATCTTATTATAAGGTGTGATATGAATAATGTCTATAATGATCACTTAAGATGTTACTTAAGAATATCTAAATAAAGTCTATTGTGGCACAGTATCTATCTGACTGCAAACATGGCAGTTATGTTTGAGTCCTCCATCTTTTTTCTTGAACAACTTTGCCATATCATTTGCCGGCTTAAAGTTGGAAATCTCTAAATATTCTTAGGCCATTATGGTTCGAAGGTATGAATTACTTTCATTTTCCCATTAGGTAGCATGGGCATGGGGCATGACAGTATGCCCCACAAAAATTCTGGATGCATTGTGTGTTAAAGTGGCAGAACTCAATCCTGTGGCTTAAAAATATTTAATATTTTGCTTCCTAGAATGGGAAAACATCATACAGTGAAACAGTTAAAAATCAAACAGTGGCCTTGCACCTTTGATCCACAACACCGTCAATTAATTTCTCCTGTTCTATTCCTCTCTATTATGAAATATATTTTTTTATAAAAAGAATATTTCTTTCCAGTTAGGTTTACATCAACCCACATATGATAATAGTATAGACCTCTATAATACCACTATAATAGTATAGACCTCTGTCTATATTTCTTCTGAAACTAGTGCTAAGTTATTCCATTCCCCCATAGTCCATCCAATTTTCAAAGCATTCCATGTAAAGCCGCGAACTCTCGACGCCGCGCTTTATCTTGAGTGAAAAGAATGAGTAAAAATAAATTATTTTCATTCCCCTTGTAGGAATCTAATCCATAACTCGTGCGTTTACAGTCGGACGTTGTAAAGCTGCGCTACGATGGTCTCACACAATCTAATTAAATTCATAACAATATTTATCTATGTAGATCCATGGACCTTATGCTCCACAATGAAGAGGAACGTGCTCAAGCATTAAAAGTTGTTAGACGAGTAATAGCAGTTGTAGGTGCTATAGAGCATGGACAAAGACGACATCGCGCTGCATACATAGACCCTGGGCTTCTTCGATGTCTGGCCGCTGTGGCCAGGGCTGGCACAGCTGGCGACGGCAGTAGTAATAGATTGGCCAGACCGGCTATCGCTACTTTGGCTGAAATTTGTAAGTTTTTTTTTAATTACAAGGCGAAACATATTGCAACAGTAGCTAGAACTAGTACAGGCTGAGACACTGACGAGTAGTAGACTGGCCACTGGTTTTCCTAAAGTATGTAAGTATCATTCCTAAAGTATGTAAGTGCCATCATGACAGTGATAAAATATCTGGCTGTATATGTGAGTGTTGTGGATTCGATTTTACTTTAGAGAAGTGATAAAGTTAAAAATATATTTTTTTTAAGTTTGGTAGGAGAAACTGCAGCATTAAGTTTTGATACTCAGACATAGTATCACTAAAAAGGACAGAAAGTGAAAAATGAATGATTACTTAATTCTAGGTTCTCTGTATACCCTTATGCTTATAACAATATGCTAGAGATTAGTGAAACTTAATTCTTGTTAGTATTATGATCAAATATTGTAATCGTTATTGTACAGCGTCAAACTACACACAACTGTTGTGGGTTCGATTGCTACTTGAGGAAATGAATTACTCTCATTCCTCTCGCTATAGTAACAAACAAAGTGTACAATTTGTCCATTCACAATGCAATGTCTCAAAAATTGGGCGGAAAATAGGCAATAAAAATTTATACTAGGTTTCCCTTGCCACCCCTGCTTAGCCCTGCTATATGCAGGGGGTACAATGTGAATCTAAAAAAACGATTTAATATATTACAAATATTTATTTTCAGGTGTTCTTAATCCAGATCTGTTTATTAACTGTGGAGGTGTCACCGCGGTTACGAGGCAATTAGCTGAATGTGCCACACCTCGAATGGCGGAGGCCTTGTGCGGAGTCCTATTGCATACTTTAAATGACCCCAAGTCACGTGTAGCGGCTAGGATAGACTTGACATGTCTCAATTCACCATATTGTGATTTTCAGTTTAAGCCCGCTGGTTCGGATTCAAGCAGGTAATTTATAAATTAATTTAATTGCATTGATAATTTTTTTTCTACATCTTTCAAGTGCTATTCCACACTAATCCTTAGTGTGGAATAGCACTTGAAAGAAAATAATTAAATAATGACTGAGAAATATTTTAATAATGACTGTAACGCGATGGCTGTGAGTTGGAATCTTATTTGGGGAAATGACTTATTTCCATTTCTATTGGGCGGAAAGTGGGGGCCGGAGTCATGAAGATACATAAAACAATCAAAAAATTGTTTCGACGTTTTCAGAGACGAACGTGAAATGCGTTTTACATGCAGTCGGCTAGCGCTGCTCTGCGTCCTGCGCAGTTGGCCCGGCCTCTTGCACTTTTGTCATCCGTGCAGCACGGGCGGTCTGCGGGCCCTCGTGGCAGCCCTATACCTGCCCCGGCTGGAGGTCCGAGTGAGTATGCTGTTTGTATCCTATGTTCGTTTTTCGTATCGTCGTATGTTTTGTTTTTTTTTTCAGCTTCACGCTATCCCACTGTCCATATTTTTATTAACTGTTACTGATATCATTTTGTAAACCGTTTGTTTTTTTACTTTCTCGCTTATACGCTTATTTTTAAGGCTAGGGAATTGAGAATCATCAGGAGTTGTTATGTATAAGCATTAGATATCGTCTAGACTAACAGACAAAATAATCTACTAGGTAATGTACAAAACTGATATAAAATAAAAAAAAACAACTTCATGACTTATCCCGCTTATAGCAGAGTAGACAGAACATAGTGTCAAGATATACAATTCTCCACTTCCTGCTTGAATTAGATCTACATATTTATTTTATTTTTATTTTATTTGTAAAAGGTTAACCAGCAGTTGTTACAATGATACTTATAATACTAACACATGCAATACAAAAAAAAATGTAATTGTACAACTATAAAAGGAAAACACACCATGCAATTACATAATTGTTTTACTTATATAGATTAGAATATACATAAAAGGACATGTTTCCACTGACTGAGCTAAGACGCACGCACAGCCGTATCTGCTGATGGTAGAAACGTGAAATTTGGACAGATGTTTATTTTCGTAATATCGACATCCACTAAGAAGGGATTGTGAAAAACTATAACCCTAAAGGGATGAAGTAGGGGTTGAAAGCTTGTATGGATTTTTTTTAAATCGCCACCGATTTTTATAAAATTTTAAATGAAGACTTAAAAATATTTCATTGAATAGGAGTTTCATGTTTTTTAGAATTCTCCCCTTATTTGTATCCCAATAAGGTATTGAAAGTTTGTATGGAAACATCTTTAAATCGTTAATTATAATAAAATCTTAAATCTCATACCTCCTTATCTCTCATAGGGAGTGTAGGACTTGGTACTAGGATGATGACAGTAGAGCTATGTTAGAGGTCATAACTGCTTTGTTCCAGTCTTTCATGGCCAAATGTTACAGTGTTTTGCTTTTACGCAAAAAGTTAATAATCAATCCTAATCCATAAATTGCAACCATAGATTGAACTAGACAGAGATGGAAGACGGCATGCAGGTTAGTGATTGGATAGACATGTCGAACAATACAAGATTGGCGTTAACTGGAGATAGGAGATACATTATTAACATTGGGCGGTAGTCTACATACTGTTAATATACCTATTCCTATAAAAATACTGAACTTAATATTTTATTGTATAAATAACTAGAAATAAATTTAATACAGAATTGAATGTTACGTTTTGTTTTAGAAAGCTATTTTGGATTTACTGTATGAACTAGTTGGTTTGCCTCAGCCAGAATGGACAGATGAAATTTCAGTAGCTTTAGATGCCATCGACCCATCTGATTTTCAAGTGAGTTTTATAATATGTTATGTCCATATCAATTTCAAACTAGAGTAGTAAAATACTTAATTAAGAACAGATATGGATTAAAGAAGTTGAGTTTATTGCCGGCTCTTCTCAGTAAAATTGCCTTCCGAACCGGTGGTAGCTTTTTGTTGACATGTACATTCAACGATTCAAAAGTGCTTTTATAGTTTATTTGAATAAAGAATATTTTGAATTTGAATTTGATTCTTTTTAAACACAGCACAATTATTTCTTTTTTGATATTTTTTAAATTTAATATTCATAGAAAGTTATGGCAATAAATAATATAAAAATATTAGATTTAAATCCCTATTTGTAGAATTTGTTAATTTAACAAAAAATTATATTGTATATTATATTTTTTTATTGTTATTGAATAGAAACACTTTTTTAATATAGTTGTAATACGCCTTTTAATTTTTAAATATATTATAGGATTCTTGGCGCTTAAATGAGGGTTTCGTCGCAGCCGAAGGTATAGCTATTTTGCCACATCTCGGTGCCACTGGTTCTGATATACTTGAAATTCATCTTGCTCTTTTACTTCAGTGTTTCTTAGAGGTAAGATGGTTTTTAAATAGTACTCGCTTACCACTCTATATGGTAAAAAAATATTATTTTCAATATTATAAAAAAATACTATTGTAATAAAAAATCTAGACAACACTAGTCTATAATGATGAAAAATAAAGAAAATAATAGATAACATTCCTACTATATATTGACGTGTTTTTATGCTTTTCTCTATATAATCAATTAAAAGTGAAGACATTTTCAGGCTGGACTTCTCGATGGATTAGCTGAAGTGATTGTAACAAGTGACACTTTTATATCAGTCAGGGCTACCGTGCTACTTGGTCAGTTGTTACATTTAATACATTTGTTCCTACCACCACAAATATCCAGTGTGACCCCTGCCTTACCATCGTTAATAGCTCAGGCATCTGCTGGAAAACCTCAAGCTTTAGCTGCTGTGGCTGCTTTAAGGAGACTCCACTCCATGCTTGAAGCGCGTCCAGCGAGTAACAGTCTGTTCCTAGACCATATAATACAATATTGCAGTGGAGCATATCAAAGCAAAATGGAAGATTCATCGAAAAGTCGCAAAGAGAAAGATAATGCCAATATGGCTAAACCTAAACAAGAGTTACACAAAGATAGTATAGAGTTCCTTAATGAGTCTGATACGGAAATGGAACCAAAGCAACGTCACAGTGTAGGTTCAAGAGCGGATGTTCCAACAAGGAATGTTAGTGCGTTGGTGAAAAGTAAAAGTGTTAGTTCAAGGACTAGTGGTGCTGTTAGTAAAGTGTCGAAATCAGCGAAGTTTTTCAGTTTGTTTGAAAGGGATAGCGATAGTCTCATTCGGTCCTCCTGTGTTATGCAAAATAAAGATGGCAATACATGGAATTGGGAAATTATTCGCACAATATTAAAGGTTCGTTTCAAAATGAGTAAGTTACTGAAATATTTATTGATGTCTGTAATTAGTCCCACAGAATAACACTTTCAACTGTAATTGAAACAGAATCTGTTTAAAGTATATAAGGATTCCTATAATACGTTTAAATCTAGTTATTTTTTATGCAATGTAAAAAAAATACGATAGAAACTACTGGACAAAATTATTTGAAAAAAAGCTTTTTTGTAGCCTTAACACGAAAGTAATATAAAAGTAACTGAATTTCGAGTTGGGAGGTGACGCTTGGTCAATAAAAAATATGAAAAAGTAAAGTGTATTTTATGGTCTACACAAACTGAGCAAATCGAAGGTACAATCAGTTGACGTCATAAGTAGTGATGCATATAATCAATATAAATCTATATAAAAAATTTTTAGGATATTTTTTATTTGATAGTTTTTTTCTTCTTTATCCAATTTCATACCAGGATATTTGCTATCAATAAATCTACAAAAATATATCTAAAATCTTTGTTGCTTATAGGAAACTGAGAGTGCGCTTTTGTTAAACTTAAACGACAGTGGCCACAGAGTATGGGTCTGTCGTATTATAAACTACTTGAAACCATCCTCTAATAAATATTCTCACACGGATTTGTCGACTACTTGCAATGGACATTCTGCTACTCGCGCTGGCTGTCAACTAATTCGACATCTTTTAAGGCATAATGATGTAAGTAAATACAGTTTTATAAAAATCAGCTTCACGCTTTTTCACGCATAAATACCAGGGTTAGCAGGGGAAGACTAAAGTTACAACAATTGTTACATTGTTACATGTCTTATTAAAGCTTAATAGTCGAGAAATTACGTATTCAGTTTCGGATGTCAATGCTGCGCTTTCTTGTCATATCAGAACGAGAAAATTATAATAATTCATCCCCCCGAATTGGGTAACGTACACATAACCATCGTTATAGTTAGACAACTTCTTTTATTTTAATAATTTAAATTATAAATATACTACATAACACCTTTACTACTCTACATGTTGGAACTGTGTCCACGCAAACCTGACAATAATGAAATAAGTTCTCATATTTATACCACTTAAACAGAATGTTCACTACTTTCATTTCACTTCATCTCGTAAATAAAAAAGATCCCATTTTAGGATAATATTTTTTTATGCAAATTAGCTTTAAAATAATTTATACTTTTAGGTTGATTCCCAAAGACTCCTAGAAGATTTTTTCAGTGATGTCAGTCGACAAATTGAAGCAATTGAAACTGGTAAAAAGGCTCACGAGTGCCTCTTCAGTCCTCAACACATGTGTAACACTATGTGTCAAATGTACTTCCTGTTTATTGGACAATTGTGTCATTCATATACTGGACTTAAGTTGTTTATGCAAACGAAGCTATATGAAAAGTACGTTTAAAATTAAAAGAAATATTTTTTTGTAGCTTCACGATGCATACCGCGTACGGCATAACATGGTAGCCGCACATTAATTTTATAATAGTAAAAACAAAAGATCGGATTCATACACCCTTTTCGAGGTCTCTAACAACAGCCTTTCAGATCTCTCTTGCATTCTTCTCCCTAAAATTTTAGCATAAACTCAATTAAGAAAATACGTTTAAAATTTTACATGTTACCTATTCGATTTTTTACAGCCTTCTAGAACTATCGATTAAAACCCATCACAGCTGTTACGTGAAATTAGTTATATCGAGTTTAGATTACACACTAGACTCGAGTCCAAGGGACATTCTTGCCAAAACATTGACTTGTCACATACAAGCGTCAAGATTGTACGCAACACAGTTCCTGAATGTACTATTGCGAGCTTCGCGTAAATCAAGAGACTTAGTACATAGAAAGACCAAATTAAAGAAGAATATCGTTCAAGATAACTGGAAGTTCACACAGAGAGATGATGATACTGCAGGCGGAGTGGATATGGACACTTGGGCCTTACAGATGCTGGTCGGACAAGTGAAGGATGAATCTAAGGCGGTTGTCAAATGCGCTTTGACCATTTTGGAGGAGGCTTACAGTGTGCCGGTATTTTTTTTTAAATATTGATTTTAATTTTTGGTAGCAGTCTTAGCAAAGCATTTTTATGGTTTCGCGACGTTCTGTGGCGAGCCAATAAAATTCACATGCGTAATTAAAGTATTATTTAAAACAAATATAAAATTTTCTATACCTCGTTATGTTGGGGATACAGCATGAAGCTAAGAAAACATTAACATTGAGATTAATGTTACAGATTTATTTAGAAAAGTTGATGACAATGCGCGATATTTTAAGTCAAAATTGTCGTCTGGATAAAACAGCGGATCCTTCTACCTTAGACTTCTCAGCAGTAGGCGATCGAGGCTATTTACTATGGCTTGGATTAGAAGTATCAGCTGCGGCGCAAACGGCAGATTCTAATGCTATAACCTTTGTTAAAAAGCATTTGGACTTTTGGAATAAATCATATAATTACAGGTGGGCTTAGTTTGATATACAGTGTTAAGTCTATATAATAATAATAATAATAAAGCCTTTATTTACCGTTGCCACAATTACAAACTTAATGCTAATTTAATATAGTTTACTTTCTAATTTATTATATCTACAATATTACTAATAATATTTAAGTATATGTTATAAGGAG
>DWNA01002356.1:0-11964 GCA_018249835.1 Heliconius besckei
GAGCCGCCATTTTTAATAAACTCTTCAACTACGAACGCACGATGTTGTCCCGACCAAGCCATTGCTCACACTAAAACTGCATGTCATGGCGCGTCTAATGACACCATCCCCACCCTTCTACTCCTTCTCTTCTTCGTGCAACGTCCTTCCAAAACCGGAAAGTTCAATATGACTCACCCTGTATTAAAGAAATGTAGTTGTAAATTTGTTATGCGAATAAAAACATTTCCATACAAAATTTTGCAAAAATATCAACAATTGAGAGATAAAGTGACTACAGTGTTCAGACACTATAGGCAGTTCTGTTCGATGTGTACTCGGCTACCATGAAGAGGGCCAAGCTGAAGGCTGACTCTTACGGCCAAAAGAGTCTCTCGAATCAATAAGACTTTCCACAATAGCGAGGACAATGATGCATAGCGGTCTTTCTATAAATACATCAAGAGCCCTTGTTTGTGGACTTAGGGATCAAAAAGTTGCTATTAAAAGTACGTGCCTAAAGCACTCTTGTAAATATTTGAAACTAACGGCCCGCCTGCGGCTTCGCCCGCTTGACCTAAAAAGGCACTCCGTTTAGTCCCATTCAAAAACAGAATTGACTGACAACTGTCATTATTGAATGTTGTCTAACATATTTGTTTATTACTTTAATCTGTAATCCTCTAATATGATTATTTACCACATTATTGTAATTTCTATAAGGATTTTTGATTGTCTGGAATTTAAAAATACGACCAATGTTGATATTTGATATTCATATGTATAATAATATACTTTGAACTTAAAGCGAATTATTTATTATATGTATATTTTTTTGTAACATTACATTATTTTTACATATTATATGTTATATTTTATACAATTAGACTTATTATAAGTATAGATATAAATTGCTTTAGTTAGGAATGTCTTTATATTTAGTTACATTATTATTTTGTTCCTTAAATTATTATTTTTACATTGATTGTTTTGATTTATTTTTATAAATTTCTAACCTAAAACCTAACTTCAGTAGTGGGATAAAGATCTCCATTGCTTTGGTTTTCAAGGAACAAAATAATTATAATCTCTAGTTCTGTTTACTTTATTTACATTACTTTGTTGAACTACCTTCTATTTCATTATTTTTTACAAAGATGTGACCAATCTAGAATTACATGTAACTCATCTGTGGTTTAAACATATATTTATTCTATAATATTTTTAGATTTTATTAAAATTAAATGTTAACGCGGGTAAGCAAAGAAAAAAAAGATGGCGTCTCGAGTGCTGGCGACGGTCGTATTGTGTTCAATTGTAAAGTTATTTTAATAATTTTCTTAGGGTGAAGTTTTAAGTATTACAATATTGGGATATAAATATAGATACGATAAATACGTACATCGTATAATTGAATCATACAAATTGATTGGACGATGGCGGATGCGCTTGGCGTGGTGCCGGGGGCGTGTTAATTTAACTTTTATAAAGTGGCGTCGTTTTAGTGCGAAACTGAATTAATTATCGAAAAGGATAATATATTTTGCATGGAATTGTAGGTATTGGTGATATAAAGGTGAAAGAGACCTCAGATTGGATAAGTGTTGTAGGATTAACATTTTTAATTATAATTTTTAGGTTATAAGAATTAGGATGAATTATTGTTTGTATTTAAAGTTTAAGTTCTGTATAATTGCTTACAGGCATTTGTTGTATGGCAAAGTCCATGGTTCATTTATATTACTTTTTATTTGCTATGTACTAAACACCTATTGTAATTAGTATGGGAACCCTTATTTTTTAATATATTAACTTTGTTTTATACGTATATGTTGTTTTATCTTATTATTATATCTTGTTTAAACAATTATAATTGTTACAACAGGTCGACACCTAGTTCACGTAGATCTCGGGGGACACGTGGCGAGTCGGGTGATAGATCACGGAGCCGGTCAGCTCGCCCGTCCCGTAGCCGCACTTATTCAGAAAGGAATGCGTACGGAATTACGAACGTTACTACTCCTGTCGAAATCGTAATCGTACATCAAGTGCACTCGTGTCGCGTTCGGTCGGTAGCAACTTTTTTAGTGCGAAAGGAGTCACGCTATGGCTGCGAACGGCTTGAAACGGGATTAGAAATATCTTTCGCGTGTGTAATCGTTTTGTGGTCAGGTTAGACCGTTCGTTGAGGCTCTAAAAATTATCTACACCTAAGAACGCGTAACAAGCCCGACAGTTTCTTGGGCTCGCGGGCTATTTTCTTAGGTACATTATTAGTTACGCCACTAAGATAACATTCCAAATAGAAAGCGAGTTCAGTTTAATATGTACCTCAACATTTGTGCCATATATTTCGATAATAAGGTGCTTAAATTATCTAATTGGTTTGCCTTGTTTTTGTTTTGATGATTGTTTTCAGAAGCAGTAATGACCAGTGACGTTCCACGTCACTCCCAGAGACATAAGACGTATCCATCTCGTGGGACGCACTCCTGTTGATTATCGACGTCAGTCGCCAATGACGTTAGTCGTCAAATTGCACCGGCCTGCTCGCCTCACGGGATGCATTTCTGGTCGCCTCACGCGACGCATCACCGCTCGAGTTATTGCGACGCGCTCGCGCCGCCGCCGTATCTGCACTGCTGCGAGGCGTGCCTCTGATGTCACGACGTATCCCTTAAATATTTTTTCTATTTACTTTTTTTTCACTTTGGAACTGGAAAGTTCAAGTAAGAGTTTGAGTGAGATTTTTGGTATGACGATGTATGATCGTTTTTGAAAGCTTACTTACATTATCTCTGTTGCAACAGATTTTGCCCTTGTTTGTGCGAGGAATGGTAGAATAGGCAACGGACTTCATTGACGCGATTAATTAATAGCTTGTTCCTTGTACATATCATGATAACAACAACCCTGACGATACCGCTAGACCCTCAGGCGCATCTAGTGTGTACGAGTCTGCGACCAAAGTTGCTTACTAAGGAGCTCTCCAGCAAAGAAAGTTTCCAGAGCTGCCGAGGACGCCGCACCGTCAGGAGAGGCCGAGTTAGGAATGTCTCGGTGTACGAGCGGTGTCGGTACCCATCGCTGCTATTCCCGCTACGTTGTACGGGAGCTCAGTCGTGTACAGCCTCATTCGCCGGCGGGTGGTCGTCGAGGTAACAGCTGTTAAGGATTGAGTAGGAACCTGTAAGGTCGTTATTCTGTGAGTTTTCCTTTCATTATTTACTTTTTCAAATAATGTTTGCAGATTATTATTTTGTTCCTTATTTTATTCTTTTCACATGTTTATTTGAGTTGTAACCTAATGGTTACTTTATGACATGCAAACAGCAGGGTAGGTAAAAAAAGTCTAACCCAGTGTTAAGACACTCGGTTCTCCATTTAAATTATCTATTAAAAACGAAATATTATTAAATTATCTGTTAAAAACTATTATCATATTAAAAACGAACAAAGGTTTCTTTCCTGGATTATATGAACGCTTCTACAATTTGTACATTTATTTATACATAAAATTGAAATAACGCATTGTATGGTGTGCTTTGTACTTATACAGTAATATCACCAATACAAGAAGAGCAAGAATTTCCATTATTATAAATTAGTGGCGATTTACAACCTGATAGGCCCTTGCCAGATCTAGCTATTGAAATAGAACCGAAGAAGCCCAACGAAGACGCCAACGAAAATACAAGACATGAAAGTGATGTTCATATAGAAGGAGATGAAGAAGAAGAGGAAGGAGTGGAAGAATCTTAAGAGATTCATCTACCTCTTTCTCTTCGTCTTCTTCTTCAGAATAGGAAGAAAAAGAGGAAGAAGAGGAAGATGGGGAGGAAGGGGAAGATGAGGAAGAAGAGAAAGACGGGAAGGAAGGGGAAGATAAGTCTTTCTACCACAATTTAGTGCAAGACTTCCAATCTTTACTTTTTGTAGTTGAAGAAAAGTATGAAAGTCTTGCAAAAAAACGTGGTATGTTACAAACTTCTTATTATGTTCTTATTTCTAATCCAGTCTTAGTCCAGTGATTATAGTTAATTATAGACAGAATGGAGATGTCACATTGCAATGTTCTGAATGTAATAAAATAAATCGAATGATAAATATAATATTGCATAAATAAGTGATTTTCAATATATTGTTAAATTAAATAACTAAAACATTGATTAATACAAGAACGACGAAACTCTACATTTTTATCCCGGTCAAAGTACCATAAGAACTTAGGATATGTAGGTATCCGTATATGTATGTATATTGTGTGCGCAATAGCTTAGTACCAAACGCTGATAGAAAATAAGAGGATCGATAGGAACGCGCAGAAGGAAAACCAGCTGAGTCATAGCCGTCCACGGTTTTCGTATTGTTAAAACTGGCATCTTCGCCGCATATTTATGTAAAATTTGTAGAAAACTATTTCAATACTGTAATTTTGTATTAATTTCTTTATATCTCTTAGGTATTTATTTGTTTTAATAATATGTTTAAGTTTATTTACATTTTAATGTATTTATAAGAAAATAATATTTTTTCCATATAATCCGTTATTTCTAAAGAACTGAAGTGGTCTTTAATTTATAAATATTTATACACATTTTTTTTGTAAGTTCGAAATTTCTAACTATTTAAAATAACTATAGCCAAACGTAAGTCATTTATTTTAGTAAATAAAAAAATATTTAGTTAAAACTATATTTTGTTTTATTTAGCAAATATAAAGGGTTTCCGGTGTAAATTGTACGTGAAGATCGCGTTGATTTGTCCAAGGGGACGCGAAGGCGAAGGCAGTGACGTCACTCGCGATCAATAGCCCGATTGCAACCCAGAACTTCATTAGAATAATAGTTAAATCAAAATGAAATCAGCTTTTTACGCTGAAACCTATTGTTAAAACACTCCGTTCCTCGCTGAAGTTTTCGAGGCGTGTTCAGTGGCAGAACTCAACGCCGGGCCTTCTGCCTTGATGTTAGAGAAGAAATGAAAATATTCATAAATAATATCTCGAGTGGGGATCGAACCCACAAACGTCGCGTTAGAGTCGCACTCTAGTATAGCCTATGCTTGCTGCATACTGCGTTATGGCCTCTTATTAATAGATTACTAAAAACCTAAAAATAAAAAATAAGATTGCTAAAAATTTTATCTTAGAAAATACGAGCTTCGCTAAATCTTATTAAGTATAGTAGGTTAGGTACACAATTACGACAAAATCTGAGATATCAATTTCACGAGCAATAGTAGAGTTCCCGGGATACAATATGTTCGTATGTGTATTGTTCTCTTTGTAGCGCCGTAGTGTGGTTATACAGGGCTCCCCTAACAATAGCATTAAAGGTAGTGCAATAAAAGATCGCATAACAAATAATTAATCTAAGCGATCTCGCTGGGTTTTCATAATTTATGACAAATCTTCGTAATTAGGTTTTGTATCTCGGAAATGTTGAAAATTTGATTAGTTTTTGCACTTTTTGTTTAAAAAGTTGTATTAATAGTGTATGCGGAACAGACTTTTCTTTTATAAACGAGTGCCGAGTGTCGAGGCAAAGCGCGGCGTTTAGTTCTGCCACTCCACACGCAATGCCTCCAGAATTCAGAAAAAGCAGAAAGTGGGGAACGGAGTGTCTTAACACTAGGTTCCCTCTTCCTATCCTGCTGTGTGCGGGATACACCGTGAAGCTGATAAAAATGAAGTGGGCTTTGAAGTATTTACTATCTATTCAGTTATGCACTTATGCTATTTTGGTTAAGCTAATATATTTTTAACTGCTATTCATCTTTTTGACAGTAAAAGCAAAATATAAAAACAAAATTTGTGAAATCGGACTAGAGGAAAAAATCTTATATCAGTATTCTGATATAAATATATACAAAAATATTTATAGTAATATAGATTTTACATTGATTACAATTACACCGTCCACTATCCCATAACGATTTTTTAATTGTTAATTTTATAATAATAAGTACATATTAGGTGTTTTTTCAGTTTATAGACGAAAGCCTACATAATGCTTGTAATGCTTAATACTGTGAAACATCTGAAAGTACTTGTCTTGTAATAAATAAGTTTTCAGTTTCGCAATCACTCTTTTATGCGTCATGCGTGATTAATATAAATGTTGAGTTTTAATTTTTTTAAGGCTGAGAGCATATTATTACGGTCAGCAGTTGTATGTCTTTTTCTGTTGATAAAAATAATAAAAATTTATATTTTATTTTATCTATGATGCAGGTTAATTAATAACTTTATAAGTTTACTTTTCTCATATTATATTCGGTGTATTCATATTACCGTCTGGTCATCTACTCAATCAGTTTTAAAATAAACAGTTAAGTTTTTTTAAACTTTATTTGAGAGATGAAGTGAGTAAATAACCTTATAACCAAGAACGGTAATGCAGTGAGAATGGAAAGATTACTAGAAGTGAAAGAAATGGTATATTTGAGATGTAGTAATACCGGTAACACAGTTTAAAGCCTTGGCTTAGCTGCATTGATGAGACGGTGAAATGTCAGTATACCGTGATACTGGCACTGTTACATACAGACATACTGTGAAACGTAGATATTACTGAAGAAGAATGAAAGAAAGATGAAAAGATGAATCCTGTTGAGATGTAATCCCTTCGGGTAAGCGGAGTCAGTTTAGCTGACGAATCTAGGGAGCATGTGATAGTGAGAATGAAGAAGGACGTCCTCAGGTGTTTTGGGCGAGTCGAAAGAAGAAGAACAATGGCATAAATAGTTACGGACCAAGAGTAAGTGGTACGATAGGCGAGGGCAAACTTCGGGTGACCTTCGAAAAAATAGTATTAATGATATTGAAGAAAGGTCATGTGACAAGCATGAGGACCCTCTGGGGGCATGTGTCATAAGGTTCATGACAGTGGACGAGACGAGAGATATGCAGAGACCACCGTTTGGGGTTAGGAATGAATCGTGAAAGTAAAAAAGATGAAATTCAGTAATATTAAGTCAAATTTAAGCATATAAAAATTATCTTAATTGTTATATTAATCCTGCCACGTGTAATTGCCAATTGTTTAAAAAAATCTAAAATCTTTGAAATTCTATTATAATTGAATCAATCAAAATTAAAATGGATATGAATTCTTAGAATCGATCTTACTTTACTAATGCATGACGCAATTACGATGAATTCAATTAGTCAGAGATATCGATGATTGTAACTCTATACCATAAAAATATTATATACCTACCTAGTATTAGGTACGTAATGTAATATGTATGTATATATTGACTTATTGCCCCCCATATTGTGACGTTAAATTTTGAATGAATTATTATTTTATTCAGGAAAAACCCAATGATACAAGCTATGGCCGTAATAAAAATGTTTTTATAGTAAAAAAAAAATCACATGGTTAGACAAGTTAAGTTCTTTAATTACGACATTTCGAAACTGCCAGTTGAACATATGTCACTTCATAATTTCGCGCATGTGCAAATAAATGGACATTTAAAATATAAAAAATCAAAAAATCAAAAATTAGATTACCTTATCGAAGGCCACGGGTCTGTGCCGCGGCACGTCCCCGAGTTCCATGTTGTCGAGTGGGCGGGGCGGCGGGAGCGGGCGCGGGGGCTGCGCGCGCGCCGCTAGCCGACCTCCATGGGCGTCTGCCGCAGGGGCCGCATGCCGCTCGCGCCCGCGCTGCGCCCCCGACACCTGCAAAATTTGAATATTAGTAATAGTTTGTACATAGTATATAGCTCCTATAACTACATTTATAACTGTTAATGACAGATTATTGTAACTGCATATATATGCATATACAGCTGCATAAAAATGATATATTTTGTATAAGTAACTAGCGACCAGCCACCAGCGCCACTTGCGGCTTCACCCGCTTGCACTATATTATAATTTCTTTTAATCTAAAAACATCATTTGGACATATGGACAACATCCAAACATTGAAAACTAAAGACAATTTCACGGTTTTATAGCAATATTTTCGCATGCAATATTTTATATTGATTAAATTTTCATTTATGAACCGATTGAAATAAAATAAACATGACATTAAGATTTATTTAAGAAGTTTGCTAAAATACACTGTGGAAACTGCATTTAAATCAAGTGTTTGCTTACTATCGAGTCTTAGTGCAATTTCTACTTTAAAAAATGCTAGATATACATACATATATTGTGAAATATATGTATGTATAGATTTAAAATGTTAGTATAAATATAATAAATGGCAATAAATCACGAAATATCAAAGTATCCATCATTTATCACTTCGTTACCAATTAAACCATTCCATTGGCTTCGAACTATCAGCATAATCTATCGATCGAAGTCTAAGGATATCGTCTAACGCAAGTACAACAATTCATAAGACCTGCACTGTGTAGAGATATGGAGAGCCAGATTTATATTTTTAATAATTACAAATTTAATAAAAATATATTATATATCTATATTAAAATATTGTAATCATTTTCTATTTGATATCATCATAGTAGTTCTGTGTTCCAAATCTGGTTAGTAAACCAGGTGGGCTCGTTACCCCACCTGGTTACCGTTGTATTCCACGGAGTTAGGTACCGTCAGCTCAGAAAAAATAGATAAATCTTTAGTTACTTCATATCTATCTCGCGCATACCTAGCGCGCATGCCAGGTTTTCCCCGCGTAACGCCCAATCCCGTTGAAATCCCGGAATATTTTTATATATTGCTCCATATGTTGCTCCATATCCTCCTTTATCGGTCAGTGAAAATCCCATGAAAATCGGGTCAGCCGTTCCAGACAAACAAACAAGAAAAAAAATGTTACTGTTTTACCATCGTGAAAATGCACTTGAAAAATCACGATTATTTTAAAATCACAGACAGACATTTCAATTCTATTTATATGTATAGACTAGCGGACGCGCGCAACTTCACCTGCGTATTGCTTAGGGTTGAATTCTAATAAACCATGAAACGTGTTAATGATATATTTTTAAGAGTCAAGTTTAAAATTTTATAAAAATCGGTGACGATTTAAAGATTTTCCATACAAACTTTCAACCCCTTATTACTTACCTCTTAGGGGGTAAATTCTAAAAAACCGGGAAACACGTGTTCCATTAAATATTTTTAAGAGTCTGAATTTAAATTTTTATAAAAGTCGGTGTCGAATTTTTTTTTTTCATACAAATTTTCAACTCCTATTTCACCCCTTTAGGGTTCAAATTTTTCAAAATCCCTTCTAGTGGCTGTCCAGATTACGAAAGTAAACATCTGTCCAAATTTCACGTATCTACGCACAGCGGTTACGGCTGTGCGTGCGTCTTACCTCAGTCAGTGAGGACAAGTCCTTTTATATATATAGATAACATACAAGAACAGCAGTATCAATCACCCCTATTTACATAATAAATAAAATAATTAGACCAATACGACTCAAATACAAAATGATTAGTTAAATGCCAGGTAAATTACATAATTTCCATATCATGTTCAATCCTTTAATATTTATGGACACCTATTATAGGAACGTTCGAGAACTATTGAACCAAATCAGAATACGTAATAAGCTACTTAAATAAATAATGCAAAAGAAACAATCTAGCTTTCTCGTTAAACACGACAGGCACTCAATTAAAATACCTTAAACGATTGACGCGACGAGTATATTAAAATGCATAAGAGCGTGCCATATTTGCACATTAGCTGTTCCACAAGATGACTTATAACTGGTGGACTTATAACATGGTGGACTCATGGTCGTGGTATACTAGAACTAGTGGTTTCAATAGAATGTGAACCACTTCGCCCTTTCGTGGTTAGTTCAGAAAAAGTGCTTATACTTAGTTTAAATATGTGAAAGTTAGTTGATATTTTAATTATTATTTCATATCAATTTTTAATATTTTATACATGGTGTAATTTTTCTGGTATTTTGTATTTCTGTATAATGTAAAGAAATATAATCACTTAGCTTAGCTCTGAAAATAATAACATTTAATTCCTAGTTGATGAGAAATAAGAAACAAGGGTACGGACCGACTGACTGAAGTGTGTAATTATAGGCATATATATTGAAAATATATTAAAAGTCACGTAAGTATATCAAATTACTATTTCCAAACTATTATTATTATTTTCAAAAATAAAAGCTTTTAAAAGAGAATCCATTCGAGCAGTATTTTTAATAGAAAAAGTTCGTATATAGAACATCCAATTATTAAATTCACTTTTCTAACTAACTGTTAATGTTTTAGTTAAAAAATTTAAAAACACTGCGTTGTTATGGTACAAGGTTATAATTCAATTTATAAGTCCATTATACCGAGCTAGAATAAAGTAACTCAGTTAAATATCTTTTTTGCCTTTAAGTGATTTAAAATTCGACTATGACGGCAATATTTTATCGGACACGGATAGCACTTGTGCAACACCTGAGGTATGGAAATTTCGTTAGGTTTCTTTAATCAGCTTCACGCTGTATCCCGCACACAGTAGGGTAGGCAGAGGGAACGTTGTGTTAAGACACTCCGTTCCCCACACAATACCTCTAGAATTCGGCGGAAAATGGGGAACAGAGTTTTTTAACACTAGGTTCCCTCTGCCTACCCTCCTATGTGGAATACAGCGTGAAGCTGAAAAAAAAACAATCGATATAACTTCATTACATTCCAACCAAAGTCTAATTTACGCATTTAACCACTCAACGATGTTTGCAAACTGAGTGAATACCACGTTTTACTACTACATAGTTTATTTATGCAGTAAATCTTATGTTTACGAGTGGCTCTACGCGTTTTAGAGCAGACACAGATAGAACTTAGCGCGAGTGCTCGGGAACTATCAATCGACGCGCGACTGCTCGCCACGGACGGACGCTTTCATATACTATTTGTTAGAAAGTGAATGGAAATAAAAATAATCTTTAATATCAATAATAACAGAACTGTGATATGGCTGATGTGTTAGCTTTTCATCCTATTTGAATATTGGAAAGTCTAAAATTACTGTTTAAATATCTTCATGGTTTTTTTTTCACACAGCAGGGTAGGCAGAGGGAACCTACTGTTAAGACACTCCGTTTCCCATTCTAAGCCAAATTCTGGAGGTATTGCGTGTTGAGTGACGGAGCTCAACGCCGCGTTTTGCCTCAACCCCCGAATCCACGACCTGTCGGGCTTACAGTCTTTGTGCTCCTGTGCTACGACTGGCCTTAATATCACAGTGATACTGTTAGCAAATTTTCGTCCTATTTGAATATTGGAAAGTCTAAAATGTATATCTTTAAATGTTTTCATAGATTTAGGAAGCAAATATCATTTTATATTTATGCGAATCAAAATATTATTGTCTTTCGAGGCCTGTTTGCTATAATAATAATCTAGAGATAAGAAAAACAGACGTAGACAGTTGACGTTGATTTTCTTAGTGCACATGTAGAAATTGTTACGGTCTTACTATAAATAATATAAAAGGATTTTAAACCTCTGTTATCTTTTAAACGCACTTTGATAAGTGATGATAAAAGTATTGAGTCTGTTAGGTGTCTGACATACCCAACGAGTGAAAAACTCAAACGAAGTTTTACGAAGGTTATATTCAGAGTGTACGGCAGTTCGGAAGATCTGATCTAAAAGGAGTAAAATAGTGGTAACTGTAATTTAAAATGTTGTCTTAAATAAGGTTGCTTTTAACGAGAATATGTTTCGGGAAAATTAAAAACCATACAGCCAAATCGAGCGGAGAGCTAGTAAGAATTATTTTAAATTATAATTTGAAAATCTTATACTGAACCCAAAATATTAATCATAATCACAATGGATTTAACACACTTATGAAGACAGATTTTTACGAGCGCATAAATGTTAAGGAAAAGTAATATACATAATGCAGTCAATACGGCCGAGTGGTCGGAAGCAATCAATCGACAACTTCTATGCAACGAGAAAGTGAATGAAGCTAACGCTTTGTCAGCAATATTGAATACCGTTGCTGAGGTTAGA
>DWNA01002357.1:0-11963 GCA_018249835.1 Heliconius besckei
TTCGAAATTGCGAATAGTTTTAGAGAAAAACGCATTTAATTGTTAACACATCACGCCGTTCACACATCAGCTGTATCGAGTCAAGTTTCACTTATCCCTTACTCTCAGCATATAAATAAGTATATTATTTAATAAATCTCCACTTATTATTCTTTTTAACTTATTTTAATTATTTAGGCTTATATTTTCTTACAAATTCTATTGAAAATCGAAAATAATTTCATAAATATATTTAATAAATAATCGTATAGTTCTAGCGGGCGTAGTCGCGAACGGGTCCACTAGTATTAATATAAATATAACATGCATTATGCGGTAAAAACTGAGGAGACTTGATGTTGATATTTGAGTGGCAAGTTAAATGCTTCTCAAAGTCCTATAAAACCATTATCGTTGACACTTATTATTTAAACTTACCCACTTCTGCCCAGAAATAAATGAAAATAAATAATTAATATTAGGGAACCAAACCCACAACCGTCCCATTAACTTACTTTTATACCACTGCGCCAATATTGTGCAAAAAGTCTTACTAAGCGCAAAAAGTGAATCCAGTTTATGATATATTATTACAAACGTCTTATTTTTTAGTTACTCTTGCTACTCAAATTGATGGTGACGATTTCTCTATACGAATAACAGAGAAATGTGAGAAAGAGTGTTCATGTACTCTTTACTTCCTAACGATTACCCATATCGGATATAGAATTTTTTTCCAACATCGCTTTGTATCTAAGCCACACTGCGTTACCTTCTTGCGTAGCAGAAATCAATGTCGCTTTACCTTGCTATCCTATAAACGAAATGAGAACGTTAATAATTTCTCCGAGTCGGAATCGAAGCCACAACCGTCGCGCTTACAGTCTGCACGCTTGTTAGTAACAAAATATAATATTGCAAGCAAATCTTTATACTGTACACAAAAATAAAACACAATACGCACTTACTACCGAACGTCTTGTGTGGCCGGATGCGGATGCGGGGCTTATATCGCCGCCGTCGTTGTCAGCCCGGTTTGACAGTAGCTGTTGATTGTTTGACAAATTGATTAATTGATTAGATATTAACTATTTTCGGTCGATATTTTTGTGTTTAGATTGTAGTGTGTGACGCGGCGCTTTGTTTATTAGAGCTGTTGCTAACAATTGAAATATAATCGTTGTCCTAAATAGATATCATACCTATAATCATCGATTTTACTGTCAAACGGCGTCCTCAATGGTAATGGAATCTTTTCCACCACCATTTATCTCATATCCAAGCTATATGATGCATGAATTAAGCCTACGTTTAAGTTACAGTCGCGCTCCCAACTTTCTAATTAAGTTTAGCAACTCTTGAGTTAACATTTAGAGATGTTGATTAAGTTTGACTGGATCCTGTGGAATTTATTGTTTTTTTCTTGTTTACTGTCTGTGTCTTGTGCTAATGTGTAATTTACATATAAACGGTAAACGGGGTACGCAAGTATCTTAATGGGGACAGAGTGTCTTAACACTAGGTTCCCACGTACCCTCTGTCTACTTTACTATGTGTAGAATATACCGTTAAGCAAATACACTAATCGTTGACTCACCCGAACTTATGCTCTTTGATTACGTGGACTTTAATAGGTGAGAGAGATATTCTAAAAATATTATATCTTAAATTTCGAAAAATCTTCTCTATCTTTCTACCTAGAAACACTGAAATGTAACATCATGTCATTGAAAAGTAAATTAATAAACATTAGACGTTTTAAGACTTTTTTAAAGTTAAATATACATATTTAGTATATTTAACTTTAAGTATACATACATGACAATTAATGAATCCGCCTCACCTCCTTCTCTTCTCGATTATTGTTTCAACAACTTCATAGTATAATTTTTTTTATAAGTTATAGTTTATTACAATTTTAATTTCGTAATGTGTTAAAATATAAGAAGTTAAACAAAAAAATATTATTTATGGAAACCAACTCAAAAAACCTAACCTTGACCCAAAAAGCAACCAAAGCCAAGGTTCTAGCCAATTTGAGATCTCGCGTGACGACACAAGGGAAATCAAAGTCTGCCTGCGATGGATATTTATGGTGCACTGTCAGGGGTCGATCGACGTGGGGGGTGAGCTAAGGGGTATTAAAGTTTTTGTTGGAAGTCTTGGTGACACGTACAGAATTTTAACGAATTCTCACTGATAATTGGGAGTTTCTGAATCTGTAAGTATATAGAAAGTATCTACTGTTTATTTGTTGTGTTTTGTATGTTTAGATTTTAGTATTTTTATTTATTTGTTTTACTGTCACTCTGTATCACTGTAAGCAAGGTAGGCAGAGAAAACTTACTGTTAAGATACTCAGTTATCTAGTCTTAGTATTCTAATTATTAAATTATGTATTTTTTTTATAATACCTTATTACTTTAAATAATCTAATACGTGTTGAGTAGAATCTAACGCTACAACTTTGTAACAATAGAAAAGAAAATTAACTTAGCTTTCTGCAAGGCTTACAACGACTTCTATTTAAAGCTTGAAGGAGGGTCAAATATCAGGGGCATTAAAGTTTGACTCAGACGTTATACTACCCTTCTTTCAAAAATTCTTACACCTTGTGAATTTTAATAACTAACATATTATTATAATATTAAATCAGCTTATTATTATAAGTATCCCGGTAAGTAAGTATATAGCAAGGTAGGCAGAGGGAGCTTAGTGTTAAGACACTCCGTTCCCCCCTTCGTAGTAGTGAGTCGCGGATCTCAACGCTTCGCTTTACCCTCTTATTAGAGTGAAGAAATATAAATATTGATAATTAATTTTTCCGAGTCGAAATCGAACCCGCAACTGTCACGTCACACCCTCGTGTTCCTTGTTGGACCTAACATAACTAACTTAAGAACAAAAAGTAAGAATAAAAAAATCAAACATAATAATACCCTTATTATGTAAACAAACATTATCCATCCAAAAGGAGAAACAAAAGCAAAAGTTATATAAAATATGTTTTTTTATGAAAAACACCAAATACGAAAATCTGTTTAACTATTCATGACAAAAACCAAGAAACCTCTCTAACATTGCCATATTGATTTTGGGACTTACGCCCTATTGCATAATGCGATCCACTGAATATTGTATATATCATCGATTGTGAATGTGATTGTACTTTATTTTGTATTTTTTGAGCTTCCCACTGTATTCCATATATAAGATAGACGGGGGAACCCAATGTTAGGTCATTCCCCGCTTTGTGATTAGTTTTTGAGATATTTGCGTGTGCCTGTTGCGTGGTGGAATTTAACACATTGCTTATTACCCCAGAATAGAGCTTCAGTTCGAAAGAATCACATTTAAAGTCAGAAAAATAAAACACTCTTCAGCTTCTACTAAGTAATTATATATGTTTTTCCAACGTTATCATTATACATTATAAACAAATCTAGTTAGAAACAAAAAAAAAACTTAAACCAAGCAAATTTCTGCATTTCAATGGCAAAGTAAATTTTTAAATACTAAAATGGATAAAAAAACATTTTTAAAAAAGTCCGCATTTAATTCTTTTGAAACGCACTAACGTCTCGAGCATGCCCCAAGTGGCTGTGGAGACTCGAGAATTCTTACATTTCCTTAACCGCTAGTGTTTTATTTTAATTTTCATTTCTTGAAGGCTTTCTTGGTTTACTTTGGCTGGACTACTCTCAAATATAAGATATTATATAATAAAACAGATTAATATAAACAAGTTATGCAAAACTTTCAAGTGTTATTCATCTCTTAGAAAAGAATGATACTTTATAAGGAAATATAAAAAAAATTACATACCTTTATTTTCCCCTGCGCCTCTTAGGAAACATCCAAGTTGTCTACTAAGCCTTATCTAAATATCTGGGCTTAAATGCCACACAGTTAAAATTTTTATACATTTTCTAAAAAAAGTTTTTTTTTAAATAATTTAATTTTTTCATGCTGTATCCTGCATATAATATTATAGGTTTAATTTCGAATCAAGAGATCAATTATTTTCATTTGCCCGCTCTGGTAAGACTACTCGGCGTTTAGTTCCACTACTCAACACGTAATGTCTCGAAATTTGAGCGGTGCGTGGGTAACAAGATGTTTTAACACCACTGCCTACCCATACCCATATAAGACCCATACGCGATACAGCGTACAGCAAAAAAATACTGTATATTCTACCACCCTATAAACGCCATCCCGAGTAATCACGCCAAAGGTCGCCAAGGGTGTAGGCGTCGCTGAAACAATGAAAACTCATAAATCAAAGTGCTTAATAAACGAACAATTGTAGCTTACACTGATTATGAATAAAGATACATACAAATATATAATTTAAAACTTTTTTTAGTATGTATTTGTGTTGTTTAAGTCTATTTGTCACTTGGGATTAAGAAATTCGTGACAGAAGAACACTCTTTATTTCTAAAGTAAAGAAAATGAAGAAACATTAATATTATAAGCATATTTTTCAAATATTTTTTCATTACCTCCACTCTAGAAATTACATAAAGCCCAACGTTAAGCTCCGCTACTCACTCTTCCTGGCTGAAATCTGCCCAATGAATTATTTTCATTTCTCGGCTGTGGTAACCCTATGAAATTAATTAATTTTACCAAATGGAAATCAAATCCACAACAGTTGCGTTTACAATGAGATGTTGTGCTGACGGCCCCAAAATAAATAAATATACTTTGAGTAGCAACATTAGCAACAGAAAGACACTGAAGCTTATTCCATACATGTGTCGCTTCCTCGCAAAATACTTTAAATGTGAGGTATTAAAAAGAAATCCACTCTCCAAGGAAGTCTACGCCTTACTTTTAGCTAGTGATGTATGGATACACATAATATACATGAAAATATTGTTTATTTATTAAGCAATCCTCACATTCGTGGTGTGAATATAATTTCATTACAATAATTTTCAATTTCCAGCTTTAGTAAATAAAATGCGCCATTAAGTTTCGTGACGCAATTGTCCACGTCAAATACACAATGTCTCGAAAATTGAGTGCAACATGGAAACAGATTGTCGTAATATAAGTCTGTCCTGTCTACCCTGCATTACGTAGAAAAAACATAGCTTTTTTAAATATTAATGAGAACGGAGAAGAAAGTGTATTATCACTACTCTATTACTATACTACAACTTACACTGTAATATGCGGAAGGTATGTATAAAAAATAATAGTATAAAATAATCAACATAACATGAGTGTATGAAACTCTTCTGCTACTAAGTGACAAAAGGACACGTCTTAGAAATTAAAATTGGGCGTGTAGATTGGTTAAAAATGAAGTATAGTGTAAGAGAAGATTTCCCAAAATTCCTATGAAACGGATTATTTTTTTGTATTTCCCATTTTAATTCTTTAAGTTCACACAAACAACGATAGTACATATTAAAAATAGTAGTAAACTCAAAGAAAATATCACTAAGTTTTTTCTACAAAATCTCACTATCGCATCACTACCACTGGGAAAGAAGAGGATATAATGTACTACTTCCAAACATTAAGGCAAAGTTTGCCTACACGCGGACAAATGACAGCGGGCCTGAGGCAGAGACTGCTATATTAGAAGCCTTAAGATGGGAAAAATAGCAACTTTTACTTACAGTTTTTAAGGATCCAAGTTAGACACTTTTGAAGATAATGTAATATCAATATTTTCTAATAGTTTTTATTATAAGAAGATTTTATTAATTGTGATTCCATGTGGAGACACATTGTATTGTAGCACAGTAAAATTGACATCTGAACATCGACAGTTAAATAAAATATAGTTATTGAGAGAAGAATAGCCAGCCATGGCGTAACAGTATTTAGGTTATGAATTCGATTCCCATTCGAAGTTTTTTTTTAAGCTTCCATCCCCACAGTAGGAATAGATAGATAGGATGTAGGGCGGAAGGAACGAGAATAAAGAAGAAAGAGTAATATGATACTCTATTCTCCATTTACTGAATACCGAATTCTGAGGGCATTGCGTGTTGAGTGGCGAAACTCAACGCGATGAAAATTTTAAATATTTCATTTCCTCGAGTAGAAATCGAATTCACTGCGCCACGGCTGGCTCATGGCCAAGTAATAAATTATTAATTCTTGACTCAGGCAATACAAGAAGGGACAAAACGTGACAATAAGTTCAAGACATGGAGTGCCTTAACACTAGGTTTCCTGCCTATCTTGATATATATAGTTTACAGCGCGAAGCAAAGAAAACAAAAAGGCTAATAATAAAAAATATTATTTTTCATAATATTAATTTATGTTTTAATACGCCTAAGCTTATAACACAAATAGCTACACAGTGATGTTTCACGCGATACCGTGAGAAAGAAACGCCGTCGACATTTGCTCGAGACATTTTAAACCCACAAATTCTGAACACCGAACTGAAGAACTAAAAAGAAATTTATGGTAAAACTAAAAGGCGTTAGCAACTTCTTTTTTATATAGATTTTTTTAGCAATATTGCGTGTTGAGTGGTGGTACAAAACGCCGCGTCTTGCCTCATTACTGAGCTTTATACTCGTACATAAATATAGAAATTTTTCAAAGTAGGAAAAAAAGTGGCTTCTAAATATTTTCGGCATCCAAAAGTAGGCAGAGTGAATCTAGTGTTAAGAAACTCCGTTAACCTATTTCCGGTCAATCTTCAAAACATTATATGTTGAGGCGAAACTCGTTGCCAAACTTTGTCCAAATGGAAAATATAGTAAGTAAATAACCCCAAATTTTTTTTTACATTTTTAATGAATGTAATGTACTGTATTTTTTAAATAGATTTAATTTGGCCCCCACTTGGTGGACACAATTTTAGCAAAAACTTTTAAAATTTAAATTTAGAAGAGCATTTTGAAACCCCGGGCCCCGTCTCTAAACAGTTTACGAGGTACAGACATGCGGCACTTGCGCGCCATGGTACAGACGACGTTACCTAACTAGCAAGCACTGGCTTCTAGAGTTTAGTGTCCCATGGATTTAGGACTATGCTTCTAACACTTTACTTTTATGTATACAATGTAATGATAACACGAAGAGACCGTAGTGACGCAGCTTTAATTATTTTTATTACCCCGCTCTGTTATTACCCTGCTTTATTCTAAGTGTGGAATAACACTTTACAAATGATTAAAAAAATCATAACACTATTTAAAAATCTTATGATTAATTAAAAACTTTGTCAATCCAGCTTAGCCAATCGATTACGGAAATTCTGTCCGTAACCTTTTTCTTTTAGGTATATTTTTCTAATATACTTTTGGGTATTTTTTATATTTGTTACAGTTCAAGGTTTCATTACTAAACATAAAAAATATAAAAACAAGGTAGGCGCTATTAAATACAGATAAAATTGGACATATAAAAATATTAAAGGAATAGATTAATATGCAAGCCTATGCCGGGATCAAACAAACGCCTACGTAAGTGTTTGCGAGAGGCGCTAGGTACGGACGCGGGATTATTACGCCAATCTAAAATAAGTTCGGCGTGAAAATTATACTTGTTATCGTGGCTTAAATTTAATACATACTTGTGTGGAAATAAAAGAATGTAAAAACATATATTTTGTGAAGCGAAAAGAAAGTTTCAATCCGAATCGTGTGTGAGAGCGTCATCAGTCACGTCGAACGCAAGTAAAGCTTCTCAGCGTATCATTTTTTTCATTTCGTCTGTTACATTATGTGGAAGAAGAGTGTACCTGTGTAAAAATTCTCTCTATTCCAATTTTTCCAACTCACTTTCTCACTTTTCGATCGATTTTCGAGACATTCCGTGGTATATAGTGGAAGCCAACGCCGCTCCGTGCCATTATTTACGGTGTAACGTTTTTTTTTTTATTGAACACAACCATTTTTCTTGACTCCATTTAGTCCTGTCTCTTCATTACTTTGGGGAAAAAGTTATTATTATTAATATTTTGCCTCGTTACCGAAGCGGGAAAATCAAACTATTAAATATTTCATTTCCTCGAGTGGAAATCGAACCGAGCACCACAGCCACACGCTTGTGCCCCTACACCACTACTTGAATAATAAATAGACGATAAAAAACTCTTTTATTACTGACTAACTGACTGACAAAGCCCAAACTACACAACTGGACATGTATTTAGGGAGTGTAGGAGAGCACTACGAGAGATTTTGAAATTCATACAGTAACGAGAATTTACTTATTACAGTCCACGCAAAACCAATTGTGAAATATTAACATATAACTTTTTTACTTTACTGTAAAAAAAAAGACAATATTAAGTTATTTCCGTTCGTCTGTCAGCTGTTGCGTGGACGTAATTATATGTTGCTTATATAATTACAAATGTCTAGTACTAATACCGTGTAACGTAGTATTAAACTGATCTCAGCTTAATTATTTATATTCCTAATGACACAATGGTAAATGTATGTGTATAGACTAATATATGAGGTAGTAGGGAATTCCAAGCTTTTTTGTTTTAAGTTATTATAAAGTAGTAACATTAATTCTTAGCTGACACGCTTGGAGAGCTATAAACAAATAACAGAACAGAAAATTAAATCTCGATTTAGCAAAAAAGAAGAGAAAGAAAGAATAGAAGAAGCAAAATAAGGTATATGTATATACAAAAAATTTAATTATAAAACGTTTCCCAAAACTGGTTATTTACAAAGTCAGAACCGCCATATCAACTCGAACACTTGTAATCTATGCGACAGTGGCGGTAATACGTGGATATGTATGGATGAAATAAAAGTGGAGTCGTCTGACACCGGCTTACAGTACGGCTTCGGCTAGACACTTAATTGTCATGAGGGTATATTACTTCTCCTAATGCTCATTGTATTGGTGGAGCTAAATTTACATATGTTTTCTTTTCTATTTGCTTTTCAATTTTCTTGCTTTGTTTAGGTATGGTAGGATCTGGTAGGATTAGTTAAATTAGTGTTCAAACTCTCTGTTTTTCTAAATTTATTTTTGTATGAAAGCAAATAATTTATTTAAATTAACGAACCCTTCGAGTGGACATCGAACCTAATACTATCACGCTTGCATTTAAACCATGTTCCACTCGAATAATTTACTACAAATAATTCTTCGAGTGAGAATCGAATCCACAATTATTGCTAGTTGCCATAAAAAACATTAAAAGTGTAATATTTAACACATAACAGCTTATGGTGGTTTTAATAAAGGGTATACGAGTTTCATTCTTATTTTCTATTATGAATGAATTACTAAAATGCCTGGAAGCTATAGAAGATTGGCAATCAAAGCCAGCAAGCTCGAGTAGCTCTTCAGCATTATTATTATTTCTAAGTCTTTCTTTTTTATTACACAGTTATTTACTATTTTTTAAGTTTTATTTTTAATTCATTTTTCCTTACATATTATTATTAAATGTTATATGCTATTTCTTTTCTCAACATTTTTTTTTATTTTGTTGTGCTTTAAGATAATTTTGAGGCAGTCTCAAAAATGCGCAAACAGTGAAGAAAAGAGTATCTTTATACTAAAGCGTGAAAGCGCTTAATATTGTAAAGAATATCTCTGAAAGAAGATAGATATCTTTGTCGATGGCTGAAGCTATTGCCGCACAATATAGCACTAAATTTTAATTAAATGTGACTTTAGCACTATTATAATATATTTTATATGTTTTTTTGGCATTGGGATTAATATATGATTTCCATTAGCACGATATGATGACATTTTTATTTCACGGTATCTGTGCAGTGAAAAATAAAAAGAAAACTTATCGTTATCAGTTACAATTTCACCACCAGCCATAAACATGAAATACCACGCAGAAGTTCAAATCCTCCTTCCAAACACTAGAGGCCTACAAAATACAACACTATGGCTATAGCAAACACAAAGTTATAGACGCTAAGCCCCGGTACATCACTACTACTTTAACCAATATATTTTGAACTCTGTACCGAGGTAGTACATGGGGGGCTAGGGGCCATTTTGTAATCACGATGACGGCGCAAACGTTTCGTAGTGTTAATCGATATGGCTATGCATCTGAATATAAATTGTGTTTAAGTGACTTAGTGACTTACATGGTCGGCAGTTTTTGACAGAAGCTGGTTTTCACATGACTAAAATATTTTTTTTCTACATGGAATCAGGTCTGATGCTTATTATCAGGGTCTGCCTTTAAATACAAAATATTCCACTACGGTCTTTGGACGTCCAGAGGTTCTAACTCCACGAGCAAACATAGCAATTTATTCTCACACTATTGATACATACTTTGTATTATTAAATATACGAGTTCACACTCAACACTTAGTGTCTCAAAAATTAGGTGGCATGTGGACTCCTTACTTGTTATTGGGTTCCCTCCGCCTGTTTATTATTATATTCTAATTAAAAAAATAAAATTGCTCGTATATTTTACAAATGAATTTAAAAACATTTCGTATTCATAACTTAACGGTAAAGATTATAAATTATTCACAAACATAAATTCATATCTACAATCCATATAAGGTACCTTCTATAAATTCAAATATAAACCTACAAAAGCGTTGTATTAGTATAGAAATTCTAAAATATACGATAAATTTTCATTATTACATTGAACATGTTGATACTGGGAGCTATTGTAAAATGTGCCCTAGATTTTGTGGGATGTTAGAATATACATGATTTAATAACATCTTTGTTATTATATTAAATGAAAGTGTGCTTAATTGGAATTAATATTAATTCATTTGACTGTTCATTTATACATGTAATTTTTTATACCTAGCTTTTTAGATTATCTCGCTAGAGATAAAAAGTGAAGATTGCAGATGTGATGTGCAGGTTCGATTCCAACTAAGTGTCTACAACACTGGTATCGAGGCAAACTGCTTGAAAGCATTTATCACAGAAATTACTTTCGATACAAAGCCATGAAAGCATGGGCAAAGCCATGTGCAAAAGCTAGTAATTTAGGATTCACGCAATATCTGCTATTAAAACACTCCATCAGAGAAAAAATAAAATAATTAGTTTCACCAAGTAGAAGTCATACTAGTCTTCACGCATATATTATACTAGCGGACGCGCGCAGCTTCGCGTGCTTATTTAGGGGTGAATTCTAATAAACCATGAAACATGTGTTCAATTAAATATTTTTAAGAGTCTAACGTTCCAATTTTATAAAAATCGGTGGCGATTTTCATTTTTTTTTCATACAAACTTTCAACCCCTATTTCACCCCTTTAGGGTTAAAATTTTTCAAAATCCCTTCTTACTGTATGTCCAGATTACAAAAGCAAACATCTGTCCAAATTTCACGTTTCTATCATCAGCGGTTACGACTGTGCGTGCGTCTTACCTCAGTCAGTGAGGACAAGACCTTTTATATACCTATATAGAGAGCAGAGTAGGAGATGGAAACGACGGATACTGTTGAGATATTATGTACCCATTAAGATTTCCTTTTCTCAGTTCTGACCCTCGCGGAATGTGAGACGCCTTGTCTTTATCTTATTACCAGAGCGTCAATATAATAACAAACAATATAATACAACACATGCAAGGTACTCTACGTAAAATAGTACAATAAAATGTTCTAGTCTCCTAACAATTATTTAGATGTATTCCCAAAATACTCCCATTTATATAACAATGTGCCGGCGCAATCTAAGTTTGCTGAACACTCCAGTCCGCACTTCCGCCAATTTCGGTAATACAATAGACGCTACGAGACTTTATTTCAATATTTTATTTTATTTTTTTACTTCTTTGTTTTGTGTAGTTATTAATATTTAAACTTTTTTTAAATAAAATAGAAAAGTAGTCTTAAATATGACTAAGACACTATGGTCACTATGTTTATTATTGTGTAATTGCGGTCTTCCGCCGAAGATCGCGATTACACAATAATTACTTCCCACTTTCCGTCGAATTCACGAGACATAACAGGAACTAATATAAAATTCATACACTATAATAAATATTTAGGAAAACATATATTT
>DWNA01002358.1:0-11961 GCA_018249835.1 Heliconius besckei
TGGTTATCGGTAAATCTATTTAATTAAGTAAAATTTTGTTAGTTTTTGGTTTATGTCTACATTTATGTCTACTTGACAACCTAAATCTAATCTATCTTATCATTATTATGTAAACTATAAATACATTCTAAAAATTCAACAAATGTTTATTGTATGCATAGATAATGTTTGAATACTTATTAACTCATTATTTTAAATACAAATTTTCACACAATTTCTTCTATATCATTTGTTATAAAAAGATGTAATAATATAATTATTTAATATTTATTTTAGTTTAGACTTTATCCCTTTATCCAGTTTGAGAAAACCTAGTATCAAGCTCTGTTCAGTCCCAATTCATATTTTGTGTGGAGCACTGGAACTTAATGCCCCACTTTATTGCTTATTTACTAATTTATTTATCACTTATTTTAGAGTCTATGGTCTATTTTACATATTAATTGTTAAACAATTTAAATTTTAAAGTAGTAGTTTCATGCTATATCCAGCTTAGTGTCTCAACACTAGGCTCGCTGACTACTCTAGACAGAGAGCCAAGTTTACCTGAGAGGTAGAACTAAATGTTTCTTTCTGTTTTGTTTAATTACAAATAAAAGATTCAAAACAGGTAAATTTCAATAATTCTTCTACAAATGTTAAGATTATTAAGTTGTACATTTCATACCACATTACTTACGTAAATTTCGAGCTCTCCCTGAAGTAAACTTGAGTGTTATAGCTGTAAGTAAAACTGAGAAGAAACTGCCCACATTGTGAAAAACCCATAAAAACATGTTTTCTTAAGTACTGAATAGGTACTATGTCCATTAGACAGAAGCGTAGCCTGGGTGGAATTTTATCGAAGACTTTACGAGACTTCTCATTTGGTTTTTTGGACGTACTGCCGAATATCTGAAAAGAAAATGTTCACTCACATAAAATTTTGAGCAAAGTCGCTATGCTATAATTTGTGTCTCTAAATTTAACAAAGTTAACAATACACATATCAACGAAAGCTTCACACTCCTACTTATTATTTTAACAGTCAGTAACGGGAAATAAACGAAATAACTGAATAAACAAAAATACTACGAGAGCCATATTAAACTTGAAAAATGAAGTTAAACTTACCTCCCTATTAAATAACTTATACACAATATTACTACTACTGCTTGAAATATTCGTTGGAGTATTACATTTTCTCTTGGTATATTCATTTTCACTAAAAGAATTAAAATTATCAGATTCTTCAGACACAGAAGAATCCATATTCGTTTGTTTGACTGCTGTTTTGACAATTCAATCAATGTTACCAATATTTACAATACCATGATGCCATTGGCAAAATATTATATGTACACTTGTACAGCCAAACTCTCAATCAAATGTATCGTAACTTTAACGTTTATATCTTCTTTATTAGACATATTTCGAGTATCCGATTTTTAAATTTCGTGTTTGACATCACGCTACGTAACGAACACTTAACAAGTCAACACTGTCAATTCAATTTGTCAATTTTTGTCTGTCGAAGTCCGGTAAACGAGTTTAAAGTTTGAGCGTTAATTATATTAGGGAATAAATCAGTCATTATTACCCCTGCCAGTGAAATCGTGTAATTTTTTATAATGGAACCAATGACTTTAGGCAGTCCAACTCACTCTCCTTCAGGAAGTCCAAACGTGGGATATTTACCACCTTTTTTATTAGGAGAAATAAATCCACCGACTTTGTCTACTTTATCCCCTCGCCCCAATAGTTTATCGCCTACAAAGGGTCGTAGTCTTGCTTTTGGTGAGTATTTTACTTTTGTTTAAGTGCCAAAACATATCTTATTCTTATTATTATAACATTTTTTTCCGTTAACAGGTTCACCCACGAGTCCTACTCAAACATCAACACCAGATCAGAAATTATATCGACAAAATGTACCAATGCATCAACAAGTGCTTTATAATCAGCAACAACAAAATCTATTTAGTAATATGCCATCATCTCCTAACATATCATATTCTAGTAAAACAAATGGCCCTCCTATAGAAGATCTATTTGATACTATTAAAAGCAATGAACCTTCTGTGGACAAGTCTCTTTTTCAAGAAAATAGTTTCTTAGCATATGCAAATAACTCACTGATGCATAATTCATATGTTAATAATGTATCAGTGAATAATCAGTCTTTAGCAAATCAATGGCAAGATGGATGTCAGGACCAGGACCAATATTGGGTCACGGTATTTGGCTTCCCCCCTAATGCTGCGAATACTGTTCTGGCCAGATTTAGCAGTTGTGGTGCTATACTTGGTAAGCAGTTTTAATAAGTATATCAGAAAATGAAGCCTATTCCAACTACATCACATACATATTAGCATGTCCAACTGATACTCTTTTTTTAAGTTAGTTAAAAAAGTCCATAAACAATAAACTAAATGATATATCACATATAAATTAACATAATATTAAAAAACAAACTACAACAACTGAACAATTTTAAATATCTTAAACAAAACTACTCACACAAACTAAAATTTACTTTTCCATACAATTATTTCAATTGCAGACAAACAATATCCCACACAAGGCAACTGGGCGCATATAAGGTATGCAACAAGAGGTGAGAAAGAAAGGGCAGTAGCTCTCAATGGAAGACTCATTCTTCCTGGAGTGATGGTTGGTGTAGTTGAATGTAGAGAACCACCTCGCATGACTCTTTCAAGCCCTGGAGGTACTTTAGAGAAAAGGTAGTTATTATATATTATTGAACTTCTATTGATTTGATAGGTTGATGTGGGTTTAATCAACACTTAGGGGAATTAATAATTTTAATTATTTCCCTTAGGTTTTCCCTGATATTTTGAAAAAAAAACCCTAATCTTTCTTTTTTGGCAAAGATTATGAAATATCACAAGGAAGGAGGTATGGTGTAATAAGAAATCATGTGTATTTATTTTGCAATTTGCTCGCTTATCCATGATCCAAGGACAATGTTCATATCCATTAAATAATATTCATGTGCTAGTACAAATGTTTTTCACATGATTAAACTATTTCTTTTATTATTTTAGAGATAATATTCTAAAAATTTCAAGATTTGTTGTGGATATTCTAAGTTGTATATCTCTAACTTGTAAATTTAAATACAATTGATTTTGAGTGGAGGGGTTTAATCTTAAACCTCACCAAACAACTTGGTGATATTTAGGGGGTAAAAATAGATCACATGATTAATGGACTACTTACTGCTAGGCTATGTTTTAATAATAAGGTGCTTAGTGCACTATATGTGGAATAATAGAATAGAAGAAAAATGGTGTGTTAGATAAGCAATTTTATATAACATGACTTTTAGCTAAAGACCTATAAAGATGTTCTGATTGCAATTATCTAATTTTTCTAAAATATTCTTTACAGACCATCAACAGCCAGATCATTATGTCCAACACCCATCCCATCAGCTCCGGTACCACAAAGATCAAGTGGTCTTATATCTAAAGCACTAGACTATGTACTCGGTTGGTGATAAACAATCAATATTAGTCAAATTTGTTCCACACTAAGGAGAAAGTCAAAAAATAATATTTTCAAAAAAATATAAAAAGTTGAATGGAGGATTTCTGCAAGCAAGTCCTGTGACCAATAAGTCTTTTTTGTATATTCTCATCAAGCTATGTCAAAATTCTTATACACAACAATGTTACAACTTATTTATGTTGTTAGCATAATTGTTGTAGGGTTTAAAGGCCCCACTAGGTTCTAGATTTTCTAAAAGTAAATGATTGAAACATTGAAAATGAAAATAATGTCCATTTAGTTGTATGCAAGCATATGAGCATACTGACACTCAGAGATTAGCATAGACAGAATTAGCGTTTAAAATGTCTATTTGTTACAGTTTAATGACGGTTAAATGTTGAACAAGTTTTTGTAATTTTTTATCAAATATTATTGCTATTTTTTTTTACTTAAGATATTCTGGAAGCTGAAATTTTTTAATATGTGCATGAATATTATTAAAGAATATGAAGTGTTAAATCAATAAAATTTGTATTTCCTTAAATATGTTACATTTATTTCTAAACATTACATAAAAAATCCTTATAAATACTTTTAAAACCTCTAAATTTAAATCTTTTGGTAATATGAAGCTGATAACTGATCTTTAGTGTTTTTGTACCTTCACATTATATCCCGCATATAGTATGCACCGATTTAGTGCCGATATTTAACACTTGGATTTGTCTTGTTACCAGAACAAGGAAGTGAAATCATTAACCTTGGGTGGGAATTGAACCCACAACCGTGATGTTTACTGTTAGACGTTAATTCACTGCGCTACAACTACCCCATGATCTTTAGTTATGCCATATAAATGAATTGAATAAACAAGATTTTTCTGTGATCTATTCAGTTTTGAGGTAATTTTGTATATTTTTCATGTACTATATAGTCCATTTCACAAAATATATCGACACAAAACTTAAAAATTATTATTTAAAAGAGAGAAGTACCAGAACTATTATTTATTAATAAAACCTACTGAATTGTACTAAAAAAATCACCAGTTCAAAAATTGCGGTGTTAATAACTGCAAACCTATTTTATTTATAAAATATTTTGTGTTCAGTTCAATAGTTCTACATGCTAGCAAATGATTTTTAAATATTATTAAAGTTGTTATTCACACATTATGAAAGTAAAAATATTTATAAGCATAAAGATTTCAACATAGCAGGTTAGAACCTGTGCCTCTAGGGAACTATTTAAGCAGATTCTTCCGAAATTTTTATACACTTAAAAACGCAGGTTCGATTCCCGCTACCTAAAATTGTTGTTTCTAAATATTTTTATACTAGCAAACTACTACTCTCTTGTATTTAATCTTGTATGGTCATTTTTATTCCTATTGTCTCTTTCATATAATTTTGTATAAGGCCAAAATATATATAAGGCGACAAATAATTTTCGTTTTTATTAATACAGTGTTAACTCTATATAACTAATATACTGTGTAAAGTATACAAATGTATGTACAATACAGCGTTGCCAGATATGTTCTAGGTGGAAAGCGGGATTATTGAACATTTTACGTAAAAAAGCGGGATTCTTTGGACATAAAAATAAAATAATCGGGATTTAACGTAAATTTATGATTAATCCGATTTTAGGGCCGTATCTTTTAATAACAAAAGGAACCCTTATAGAATTACTTTGTTGTCTGTCTATCTGTCTGTCAAGACCATTTATCTCAGGAACACTTGGAGATATCAAAGTAAAATTTAAACCATATACTCAGATCTTCTGATTCCCCATGATATCCTAAAAAACATTTCTATATTTACTTAGAAAAAAATATATGGAATAAAAAGTATATTTATATAGCAAATAAAGCGTATTTCGACTCAGGTACTTGTACAGGAGAAAATGTGAAAACTATTACATTGTGGTATAAGCATTACAACTATTAACATTTGTGGTTAATATTAGAAAACAATAGCCATAAAAGAGTGGTAAAATTTGGTATTAAAGCTGCTAGTTCAAGTGAGATATCAGATGAAAGGGCTCTACGCTAAGCTAAGCCTGAATTTCAAAAAAGTTCGAGACCTGCAAGTTTTATACGGAATACTCGGTGAGCGAGCCCGACATTTTTATAGAAAAACGTCTCTAAATTATTTTGTTTTGGTTAACGATATACAGGGTAGAAGAGGCAGCGCTCCTTTTATTGAAACTGCATATAGGGTAAAATATTTCAAACCCAAAATTAAAAAAAATTATCAAGGTACTTCAACGGTTTGGATGTAGGATTTTTATCCATACCTACCTGTATTTCGTGTCACGCACACATACGTATGCGACGTTGCCGCTTTGACAGGTAAGTGTGTGCGTGCCTATGTTATACTTTACAAATGGCGTTTTATTTTAAAACGATAATTTTATTATTTATTTTGTTTGAAAAGAATACTATTTCTTTTTCTATGAAATGATTAGTTAGTAATCAATTAAAATCTCAAAGTAATAAAAAAAAATAACAGTACGTGGAATAATCCGCAAAAAGCGGGACAAAGCCTATCCCGATCGGGACATTCAATTTTTGGGCTAAAAATGGGGGCGTCCCGGAAAAATCGTGACATTTGGCAACGCTGGTACAATATATGATTTTACGTAATAAAATTTTACATAAATAAAATAATGCGTACTTAAAGGAGTAGGAGCTCGGCACTTTAGCAATGTAAGCCTTAAATGGTTTTATTTCAGAGAGAGCCTAGTGTTAAGAGACTCTGCTCCCCATTTTCCGCCGCACTTTGCCTCGACACCAGAGCGAAGAGATGAGAATATTAAATATATCGTTTCCTCCAATGAAAATCGAACCCACAACCTGTCGCGTTTAACAGGCACATGCGTGTGACTGTAAACGGGCCAAGCCTGGCCTCTTTAAATTGAATGTCATTATAAAGAGCTTGCACTGTATTATTAAAATCATTTATGATGACATATTATTCTTATATATTTTTGCACCTATACATATTTTGACTAATGATACAGAGTTGCTTTAATATATGATTTTTAAATATTTCCGTTTTAAGTTAATTCTTGCATATAACGTAAACAATTATCTTTGGTATTTCTACCAGAGATGTTACAGATATAAGACATACATCGGTTTTGGTAATCTGCTAGTTTCAGATAATTTTGATTTTGACAGATATATCATTTATGGAAAAATATATTTTTATCTATTATTGACATTTTTTAAAAGTAATTAAACTTCTATACTTAGTGCTAGTATAGACCAAATAAAAAATCTGACATAACAAATCTCATTTACACTCTGTCTATATCCCAAATTATCTAAAACTAATCAAATTTGCTTAAGGAGTCTGATATTGATTTTGGATATCCAATAGTTCAGTTTGCTTCACTCCATAACTTTAATTTTTTTTACGGAGATTTGCCAAAATCCACAAAAGAAAATATTTGTAATGTCAGTTAGATCAGTCACGTCTATGCATATTGTTTTTCTTCCAATATTTATTTCATTTAGGTTGTTCTATAGTGGCATTGGCCAAGTCAGTCATTTTTGGGTATTTAACATTGTGTTTGTCGAGTTCGTTTTGCGACCACAGGATCATTCGTAATAAGCTACATAGTTTGGGATTGGTATACTCTTGATTCTCCATTTTCAGTATTGCCGCGTTCAGTTCACTTGCAATCTGTAAATAATATTTTTGGCTATATAAAAAGGAATGTAAATAATTTCAATATGATCAACAAGGATGCAGGAATGCTTTCTGCCATAATTATTTTTAGTTTTTTTAGCTTCACGCTGTATTATTAGATACGGACTTTATGCACAGCAGGGTAAGCAGAGAGAACATGAGAACTTAGTGTTAAGATACTCCGTTTCTATTCAGACAATTCTGTTCCCCATTATCCACTAGATTCTCGATACACACTCTCAATATACAATGTATACATTTATATATCAATGTTTGAGTGACTGCAATGCAATAATAGTCATCATAAACTAAATTCCACTACTCATGTCTCAAATTGGGTCATTAAGTGAAGAACAAAGTATCTGGTAACTAGGTTCCAATAATGAGGGGAGTTGGTTTTTTTTGCTGTAATTTTGACAAAAGAATATCTACTATTTTATGATGCTATAATATTTACCTTCTGACTGTGTGAAGGCAGTAATAGGTCCGCAAAAGGTGAGGAGTGTGGATCCGGGAAGGCAAGCAGAGCAAGTGACCTTTCCAGCTCTGTGAGAGCATTGCGGTCATTAGCTCCAGCCTCGGCAAGTGTTGCACTGGCAAAGGCTAGCGCCTCTTCGGCCCTGCCTGCGCGGATTAGCTCTAGTAATTGTAGTTGCTAAATAATAAAGATGGAATAAATATTCAGTTGTTCATTTAAAGTGTTATACACACCAAGGAAAGAATTTTTTTTTATAAAATTGTCTTTCCTTGGTGTCCCAATAAAATCATTTAATTTTATTGGGACTTGAACCTGTATCTGTTGTAAATAATTTAAGAGCTAATCGCCAATTTAAAGTTTGTTAGCAATGTTAAAATATTCAATAAAAAATCAAAATCAGCTTTCACCCTGTATCCCACATACAGCAGGGTAGACAGAGGGAACCTAGTGTTAAGACACTCCATTCCCCACTTTCTGCCGAATTCTGGAGGCATTGCGTATTGAGTGGCAGAACTCTATGCCACGCTTTACCTCGACACCGGAGCGAAGAAATAGAAATATAAACTAAAATAAAATATTCAATATTATAGTTATAAATTTAATGTTAAATAAAATAGCATTCTACCATGCCAAATGTTCATTATTTAGGTAGAGGAAATTTGCCTACCCAGACACATCAAGACACTTCAAAATTTTTAAATACTTTGTAAAACTTTCCACAAAGTCCCAAATTTCCACTAACCAAAGGTATTATCTAAATTAATTAGTAATAGTCTAATTATATTAATACAAATGAAATAGAATAAGAATTTCAAAATAGTTAAGAAGACATGACTTAGTGGTCAGAGCACTTTGACATTTGTCAAGAGGTGCAGGTTCAAGTCCCGCTATGAAAAATATTTATACATTTTTTAAAAAGTATTTTGCTTAAATTTGAAGTTACACTTTATGTATGTTAAAATATAAAAATCTGTGTTTCTGTGTAACAAATGTATAAGATATTAAAGATAGCTCGTGGCAGGATAAACATTTAATGGGTTGTTTATTTCATTGATGTGGACTGCTTGGACACTAAAAAAGAGCTGATGGTTCTAGTCAAACTAAATTAAATATTCAATATTTTAGGTATACAAATAAATTACTTAGCATGGTAGAATATCAACTAACTTGTAAATGGAAATACAGATATCTATCATTGTCCAACAGTTCTGGATGTAATGCGTTAACCATGGATATGGCCTCAGGTATTCGTCCTCCTTGGACAGCTTCTCTTATCATGATACGCTCATCCAATGAACTACACAGTGCTGGTTCCTGTAAGCCTGCTTCTTGTTGAAATTTGAGAGCTGCTTCTTTGAAACCCTCTAAAATTATTTCGATACTTCAAACAATAACTCAAAAGAAAGATTAGGTAAAAATAATGACATATTTCAACATGATAATTTTTTATATATTTTTTAATTAGTTTATTATTTCCTGGATATTCAAATAACGTATTGTAAACTATGATAGCTCAAGAAATAACGTCTTCAGTTAGATGTTGATTTGGTGCCTTTGTTCTCAAATTTTTAAGAGACTAACTGAACTACTACTTGACTGTAGTCTATAATAGTAAATTTTTTTAACATTTTTTTTGATTAGGCATATGTTATATGAATAAGAACTTACCAGTAACTAAATAATTCATTATCAACATATTCATGTCAGTGCGAGAAATGTTAAGGTCGTCTGTTTTCGAGCGATCATAATATCGTCGTTCTGGTTTGCTATTTACATTATTTGCTGGCGTATCAAAGCTCATGCTGAAATTATTATTCACCTTTTTGCAATTAAATATTATAAACTTCAGAAAATACACAAAATAATTTGATGACAGTGTATTTGTCAAATGAATATGATGAAGATACTTAAAGAATCAAAGATAGGGATAGGGATGTGTAAGCTGTGTTTTGTGAAATGTGATCAATAATTAGGGATGTTCTTGGAATCTGAACTATTTGTCTATGGTTTAAAATAAAATGCTTAAAGGTATTGTTGGGACTTTTTTATTATCTAGTTTTTATATAATAGCGCACTTTTAGGTAATTGTGGTAACAATGAAAATAAGTTTCAAATGCCAAGAAGAAAAAACTTATATGAGACGCAGGGTGCCATGTAGTCGTTAAATTTGGTGGCATAAATCATAATCATATAAGAATATCAATAGAAGAAAATAATAATGATAATATTTAGAATTATTTGTTGTTTCATAATATTAGAAGACGGAATATTACTAAAACTATTCATTATACGAGGTCAGTCATGGCGCAGGAGCACAAAGTTAGACTGTAAAACCCTTCCCACTGGGGTCGGTTCGACCTTCACCTTCGCCTGGGGTTCGACTCCCCACTCGAGATGAAATATTTATTTGAATTTATATTTCCAGTTCTTCGCTCTGGTGTCGAAGCAAAGCGCGGCCTTGAGTTCTGACACGCAACATGCAATACCTTCAGAATCCGGCAGTAAGTGGGGAACCGGTGTCTTTACACTAGGTTCCCTCTGCCTCTCACATTCAGTTTCTCATTTTCTGCAGAGTAGAGTAGGGGAGCTCATTGCCGCCCTTTGCCTCGACTCCAGAAATGAAAATATTATATATTTTAATTCTCGAGTCGGAATCGAACCTACAACGTTTCACGTTTACAGACATACTTGGTGCCCCTATAATGTAAAGGTAATTTAAATGAAAAACATTCATAATTATAATATCTTTATTTTAGATCTTAGAAATAAGTATGTTACCAGATTTTTCATGCATAGAAAAATCAAAGGTGTCTTCCAATAAATATAAGGGTCCAACCAAAGCTAATATCGTTATCCTTAATCTGATACATTTGACTTATACATTTATTTAAGTTAAAAATATTTCCATAGGCACAGAACAACAATGAACTTAAAGAGAAATTGTGCGCGTCCAACAAATTCATCTGCACTATTTTAATACCAAGATTCTGAAGGATTTCTTATAATATAAATGTAGGGTTATAATTAAAAATCAATTATAGTGGTGTTTAGCTAATTTATTTTCAGTTCTTAAACGCCAATAACCTACTAATAATGAGCTGATAATACAATTTAAAAAAGACCTATCCTAAATTTTTATTGAATAATGCTTGGTAACAAATTATATCCTGTTTTGTATTAAAAAAAAAAAAAACTAAATATCAATGTATACAAAACGTAAGCCCAATGATGCTTAAAACTTCAACTCAATTGTCAATCCTAAAAAAAATATTTGAGTGATAAAATAAAATAACTTAAGAAGACTAAATGTAGTTATCTAAATAAGCCATATGTATCAGAGAGTAAATTTAGTTGCACAAGACTATAGTAGTTCATTTTTATTTATTTTTTAATTTTGGAATAAATATCAAATAATCTGATACTAACAGCCATTTTGTTTAACGTCTTACTAAAGAAACTAGACAATAATAAAAAAAAAGAAAATTTATATACTACAACTATAATATTTCGACAACACTAAATAGTAAATTAAAAAATAATTAAACAAAATCAAAATTATGGCTAACTAATTCGCAATCAACACATGAGAATGATTCTTAACAGGCACTCTGTGTGAATTTGTGTTATTAGATATACTAAGTCTATCTATATCTGTCGTTTCAGAAAAAAAATATCATTCTCAACTGCGTAAGACCAGCATCCTTGTATACAGTTGGTACATGACCAACTAGAGATATTAGGTATAGATATTATAGAGTACAATACAGCCAATGAGTAATGGCCACCCTGAAGATAGCTAGCTGGTTAGATGGCTGCACAGATTTGACTTTAGGATCTTTTCTTACTTTTATTTTCTTTCAGAGTAAATAATGCGCAAAAATCTAAGAGCTTCACTTCAATGCGGCCATAACACTGACCGTATGGTATTGAAATTCAATAGTTTCCCATGCCATCAGTCTATGAACACAATTATGCAGCAAATCTTAACTAAGCATTATAAGCTAATGTTTATGTGGCATGACGGTCCTGTGGAACTTTTGTGTGTGGTGTTATAGAAAAAAATGATTACAAATTACAAGTATTTCATGTCTTTATAAAAACTGCCTTATAATAATATTATAAGGCTTGTTTGGTTGAATATGCTTATCTCAGAAAGTATTCGTTTAAATAAAAAAATATTTTGTGTCAGATACAGTCCATTTATCGAAATGTTTATACCGGCATTAATACATCACGTTAATAATTTTAATGTAGCCTACTGCACCTGTGGTTGGTTTTCTCGGGCAC
>DWNA01002359.1:0-11959 GCA_018249835.1 Heliconius besckei
TGACACCAGACCTCCTTGAGCGTGTAGGGATAGGGAGAACGTCAAAGCGGGATCGAAGATAACAAGGAAAATTCTGGTAGTTAAGGATCTTAAAAAGGAGTGACAGGATGTGCATATCTCGGCGAAGATATACCTTGTTTTACTAAAATACAATCAATAACTTGGATAAAACTAAGTGTTTTTTTTTAAATTTCACGCTGCATTTCGTTTATAGCTGAGTTACAAGACGCATGACGCAATTTTCTGTAAATAACTTCGTTCCTGATTATAAATCAACTAGCGGACGCGTGCAGCTTCGCTTGCGTATTCAGGGTAGAATTCTAATAACCCATAAAACATGTGTTCAATGTAATATTTTTAAGAGTCTAAATATAACATTTTATAAAAATCGGTGGCGATTTAAGACTTTTTCCATACAAACTTTCAACCCCTTATTTGCATCCTTAGGGGAAGAATTCTCTAAAACGATGAAACACGTGTTCAATTAAATACTTTTAAAAATCTACATTTCAAATTTTATAAAAATCGGTGCCGATTAAAAAAAAATCCATACACACTTTGAACCCCTATTTCACCCCTTTAGGGTTAAAATTTTTCAAAATCCCTTCTTATTGGATATTATTATTATTATTACATAAATAAGGATTTAAATTAATTATACTATCGCTTTATTACACAAAAAAATCAATAATTTTAAAAACGTTTTTATTATTACATTATATTACTATTTAATTATTCATAGACTACCTACTGATTGTAAATTTAACATTTCAAAGACAAAACAATAAAAATGAATAAAGGTCTTAAGTATATTATATTTATATTTAAATTTTGATGTAAAATTATTTCGTATGAATTAATTATTAAAAGATGAAGTTTTATCGGTTATATCTGCGACCTTCATTTATCATTGAAAGTTTCAACAACAAAAAAGGATATTTTTTATTAACCTGCCATTTTAAAATGCTAAAATACTATGTTGACGTTATTATTAGAATACCGAAAAAGACGCCGTCGTGGAGCAGCTGTACAGCGGCCAACTATAAACGTGACTATTGTGGGTTTGATTCCCAAACAAACAAATTAATTATTTTCATTTTCAAGCTTTGGTAGTTGAGGATGCAGCGTAAAGCTAAAAAAAAAAAGAAGATGCTTACCCGAATGAATCTCTTTCCCCATTAGTACTTGAATTGGTTGTGCTACTACTGTCAGTCGGTGTATTAGCCGATTCGCCAGACGTTCTTGACTGTAGAAAAAAAAGTATTATTATAATTAAATGCTAATGAAACAATTACTATTTGTACGGTTTTATGCCTTTAATTTGTTAAATTTGTGAATATTTTATTAATCATTACACAAGTGTACTTTGCAAGCTTTTTTTTGTCTTTCTATAGTTGTCATAACATTGAACAGTGTTTGTTTATGGTTTGTCATAATTGATGATATTTGTGATACTCCAACGGTTTTAAGAATTATCCAAATGATATATAGTAATATTACGAGCGAAATAAATAGTTTTAACAGCTACGCTTCAAAGACATCATAACTTAAATAACTATGCAAAAAATCTACCTTATAACAGTCCAGGCAGACGACGAACCCGCACTTTCCACACGTCCAATGGAAATTAAACAGCGTGGTCTCACATACGTCGCATATTTCACGAACACCTTGCACTACACGCTTCCACGCTATCGTTTTATCTAAAACAATAAATTATATTTAGGATTAATATTTTCTAAAAATAGCAAGAAGAGATCACTTGTCAAGATAAGTCTACCTTTGTGAGGTTCATGTTTTTAATGTTTTTTTATTATTATTATTATGTAGTACAACAAGGAATTACACTATAAGGAATATTATATAAAAGTAGATATGGACTTTTCTCATAGAAATCGGTAAAAAATAAGGAAAGAATGATGAGAAGTATTTATTTCAAAGTTAAATACTGTTATAATCCTATAGTTTATAATTTTTATATACTTTTTAATAAAATAAATATTTTTAATAATTAATTAGACCACTAACAATATGAATTTATAATTACTTTATGAAAAGGTGACATACCTTCATTTAAATGATGTGACTCCGCTTCTTTTTCTTGCTGCAACAGTTCACAGAACTGATCTCCGATTTCTCTTAATAGGAAACAACTCATTTCGATGTCTAACTCGGCCGCACCGGCTGACGATGACAACCATAATTTTTTGTCCTCCTGCAAAAAATACACGATTATTATATATTCAAGGTAATTCCTGTTAGCTTTATGCCAAACCTAATAAATAATACATGATGCTTACCTCCTCAGCGTCCTTATAGGGGTCTGAGAAGCCGGCTATTGCTAATTGCCTATTCTTGGCATACTTCAGTCTTCGGAAAGCGTAAAAACGGCAAAAGATGTTCGGCATGTCCTTGTCGCGTTGCGCGGGGGACCACCGACACTCGCGGCACTTCGCTAATCTCGGGGCCACCTCGAAGCAAGGCCCGTTCTGGAGAAACGACTCGGAAGTGGGTTTGGTGTGAGCAGCTGATGGAGTTCTTCGCGGCGGGTCCTCTCGTCGGCGACCTCCGCGACCTCCACCACGAGATCTTCGACCTCTAGCGCGTCCACCTCCTCGTTTGCTGGACGTACTCCCGCTCCCGCTTCCACTGCCGCCTGAATCGGAATCTTTATCATCACTCTCTTTATCGCTCTCGCTGCCACTCTCTGATGCCTTTTTCTTTTTAGGCTCGTCGCTCGCCTTCTTTGCAGCTCCCTTTTTCCGTTTCGCTTTCGGAGGCTTTCTCTTCGGCGGCGATGTAGCCTCGCGCTCCGAACTGGAGCTGTCCTCCTCTACGTCGTCGACGCGACCGTTGACTTCCTTTGGTTTTCTAGGTTTTGACGTTTTTCGTGCACCTCGCTGGATGGACTTGGCCGCGACCGGTACGACTATATTTGAGCTCGAATCGTCCGGCTCCGACACTCGCGTGATCGTCATCGGTAGAGTTATACACGTCCCTCCGCCGCCCGAACAATCTCCTTCCCCGATCGGCGCCGTCTCGTGTCTCTGTAGCCAAGCCTTCTTGCCCAAGTGGCGCACCGGCGCCGCGCCGTCGCGCGGGCTCGGAGATGCAGTCTTGGCAGGCGTCTCACTATCGGCGACCGTGGTGACGGGCGGCGTGACTGGCGGCGCTGGCGGCGTGGCGGGCGCAGGCGCGGGCGTGGCGGGCGCGGGGCTGGCGGCGGGCGCAGGGCTGGCGGCCGGCGTGGGCGGCGGCGCGGGCGATGCACCGGCCGCCTTTTCCGGTGTCTCCACGCTGCCGTCGGCAGAGGGCACGCGCACGTCACAGGGCGGACCGGGCGCCTGCGGAGCCGGCTCCGAGCCCAGCGGCGTGCGCCCCACGCTAGCGGCGGCCGCTATCAGGGGCTCCGGTGCCGGACTGTCTAACCGCCGCCTCTTGGTGTCTGACTCCGCAGGATCAAACGGACATCGTCTCCTCGGGGACAGGCGGTCGGGGTCCTCCCTCCCCATACCGAGGTCTAAGGGCTGGGTTTGACACGGGGAGGATGAGTTGGTGAGGTCGCCGTGCGCCCGCGGCGGCGGCCGGGGCTCGGGGGTGCGCGAGTGCGCGACAGGCGGCGGGCGCGTTCGCAACGCCGGGGAGTACGCGGATGGGGGAGGATAGGGCACCGGAGGAGGCTCTGCCTTCGTAAGCTGGAGTGGGGGCTCCACTGCAACGGCGAAGTGTGGTGACGGAGCGGGTCCGGGAGAATTGCTGCTCGGTTTACCGTATATGTGTGGAGGAGCTGGACTAGACACCTTGGGTTTCGCCGGCGCGGGCTGATAGTAGGCAGCGGGCGACCTCTGCGGCTGGGGCTGATAGAGCCGCCGACTCTTGTCCTGCGCAGGCAGGGCAGCGTGCGGCGACGTCTGTAGCGCAGGGTGCGGGTGCGGCGGCGCGTGCGGCGACAGGCCCGTCCGGTACGGCCGCGACGGGAGGTAGTGCGGCGATGGCTCGCTCCTCGGCTTGCTAGGATATGGATGCTTTTGCTCTAAGTGTATTTGTTTGGCATCGTGCTTAACTATCACAGAATTTTTTTCAGGAACGAGAGGAGGAGGCGCCGGTAGGTGTTGATCCTTGAGTTTGTCATACCTATATTTGGGGTAGTTGTAGGGGGCAAAGTTTGGTTCGCCTTTAGGTAGGACGGGGTGCTTGTCGGAGTTGGCGAGAGCGTGGCGCTGGGGGTGCTGCGCATGGGGCGCGTGGGCCGCGTGCGCGGCATGCTGGTAGTCGGGCTGCGGCAGGCGGTCGGGTGCGTGCGTGGGCGGCGAATAGTACGCGCGCTCCGGCGCCCGCAGCCGCTCGTGCTCCGGGGCGGGCGCTCCGCGATTAGGCGCCAGACTATTTAGCAGCGACCATGACATGCTGCGTTCTCGCTACGAACACAATAAGAAACCATTAATCCTAACTGAAAAAATAAATATCAATATAATTTCAGCACTTGAAGATGTTTTCACAATATTAACCTTTTGATTAGCTAATCTGAGAGATTCTTCAAAATGCCTCGACACAAGCTTTGAAGCGGCATTTTCCTGATCTCTCCTTTCTTTTTCTTCTCTTTCTTGTTTCTCTCTTTCACGTTCTCTTTCCATCCGTTCCCTTTCCTTTTCTTTCTGCTGCTTTTCCAGCATTTCTCTTTGCTGTTCCTGATCCCTCCTTTCTCTGTGAACAAACAACAAAACATTTACAAAAGCAATTCTAGCTGGTCCTGCATACTTATGTAGACCAAAGGATTGTTAGACATACAATGTTCGAGACATTTAAGAAATTTAATAATTTTCAAGATGTTACATGTTAAGTGCAACAAAGCAAAATTATTATTCTACAAATTGTGCTACATAAAACATAAAAATTCTCAACATTTTGGGCTATTTAAATTGGGTCAAGGTCACCCGAAAAATTAAATAACACAAACACAATTAAAATTACTAAAAAGTCAATTATTGTAACATATTTCAAAAGCCACAATGTCCAAAGTGCTATAAGCCTGACAAACCCATTACCAGAGGCTATAAAACCATGCATGACTAAGAGACATAAATATTATAGTCACGTTTTAAGCTTAACTCAATACTTAACGAGTAATAACGGGAAATACAATATTACCGCGTGGAAGATCACAATCGTAGCCGATGCTTTGCCTAACGCAATTTTCTATTTAAACTCGCTAATGACAATGTCAAATGTCAACTATTATTAATACTTATTTTAAAATATTGGCTGTTTAAGAAGTATTATTATGTGCCTTTTTATTTTTATCAAAAACAGCAATGTAATTTTTTTACAAGGCCATTATAAAAACTTGTGAAGTTAAATATTATATACACAATAATGTATATCTATATTCACGTAAATTATAAATCAGCTAACTAGGTACTACCACTTAATATATAACAAATAAGATATTATATAATAATATTTTATGACAATTAGTTAGAAAATCCATTCAGATATGATGGGATGGGCAATTAAAATATTTATACGGGTATATAATTTTACGGGTCTATTTAAAAATTGTTATTGTAAACCAAGTAGTTTATAGAGAATGTCAAAACTCTTTCGTAGAGCAAATAACGGTTCAAAAATACATACGTACGATTTTTTATATATTACTAATGACAAAGGAAAATCGTAATAAACAAAAACATCCTCTGAATCTGGTTTTAAATATTGCAATTATATAAACATGGCTATTTGACTGTGGTGATATTTTTGCGTAAATATGAACAACAGTGTATTACTAATGAAATGACGCAAGTTACGACTATAAAATCTCAAGAACTATACAACTATTTCACAAATAGATAAAGCATATCATAAAAATAACTCAGTTATAAGACAAAGTAATTAAGATAAGCGATATAAAAATATCTGTTTAATTGGCTTTAATTACAGCAATTTAATTTTTTGATACCAGTCATTATTAATCCGTCTAGTAGGTCGTCTAATTAATTTGTAATGTAATGTTCACAGAAAACATTAGTGAAATATTAACAAATTGGGACAAAAATAGCTTTTTTTTACACAAAATGCAACGTAGACAATATTAAAATGAATAACCTATTTGATTTTTGAATCGATAAGTCCTTATTAAAATTCGTAAAAAGAAATTCTTGTTTTATAAAAAAAAATACTAATAAATAATATCTTTAATTACTAATTAATTTCATGAAATGACATTATTTTTTATCTGTCACAGATACATAAATAATATATGTATGTCGGTTATATACTAAAAAGTAAACTTTACATAATAATTGCACTAATTATGATAATATTTTTAAATTTATAATAATACGTCTCTCGAAATGCACAAACTACATAAAACTATTTTTAGCAGGATAATTAATTTATTTAATGAAAAAATTAATAAAACTGGTAAGTAGGTACTAAAAAGCTGCACAGTATAATACTAAAAAGCTGCACAGGTAATAAGAAATTAATTTGTATTTACACCTTGTTCCAAAAGTAAAAGTGGGTAATTTCGTTAAATGGATACTTTTACTTTTTTTAATGTACGAGTACGTCTCATTTCTGTGTCAGTAATGGCGTAACAATTCGCCTCATAATAACAGAAAATTACAAATGAATAAAATTCGTCGTCGTTTATTTAGTGTCGAGCCGTTATAAGTCAATAAATTTACAAAATGTATTAATTTATCTAGAACAATTCTAATCTTTTTATTAGCGCTATCACATTTCTTATCTTTTGTTTACTTCTTTCTAAAACTCTTTGAAATCTAAAAATAAGCTTTACTATCATAACAAAAGTGTGTAAACAACCAACTCGGAAACTACTAAATCGTTCATTAAAATTTGTAACAAAAATAAATTCAAGGTTATTTTTTTATACAAATTTACATATAGGTACACGCAACATAGAGCGTTATATAGAATACTGGAAATGTTAATCGCGTTTAACCTTCATATGACCTCTGTTAAAAATGTTCAATGTTTGTGTAAATGTATTACATTGTATTTTATCCTCATGCAGATAGTAAGAGGATAAAATAATACTACGGCTTATCACATTCGTATTTTCCATTGAAAAAGCAAATATTACTTATCTTATACGAATTTATTTAATAACAATTGTTAAAAAGTCATTTAACCTACTGGCACATATTTAAACACTATATTAATTTTACTTTTCTATTAAATATTTATTATCTTTTTTATTTATCAACTGGCACATTCATGAACCAAGAACAGTAATAATAATTAATTTTATTTGTAATTTCCAATTCATTCCCACAAAAAATTAAGTTAATTAAGTTAAAATGGTATTTTTAATAATTATATTTGAAATTTTGGCTTTTGTAAATAAAATGGCTTTGAACAGATATTGACAAAGCCTCGCCGGTGTTGTTAACCTTGAACTACAAAACAACTTTCCAGCCCTGACGTAATAACCTCGAATTAATTCTCACCTATATTTACTCTAAAGCAATAAGCAATTTAAACACAATAAATGCTTTTCTGTCTTGTTTTTCCTGTTGAGATGAAAATACTATTTATTATTATTACAAAAGAAACATTCCGATCTCCGTCGATATTTTAATGTTAGACACAAACTTGCAAACAAATAAACAAAAAACATTGTTTTTCTGGTAAAGCAAGAATTAGTTATAAATTAGGCTGTCGAAAGGTTTAAATAAATTTATATTATATAGACAATTGTAAAAGAGAGTTTTTATTAATGTTTACGTAACGATTTTTATATTTTTTTTATTATAAGTTATAACTTTTTATATCGAGAAGATCTTTCAAAATAAATATTGCATAATACTTATATAACAACTTAAAATTATTCTTATTGGTACGAAAACTATTTATTGTATCTAAAACAACAATAAAGTTGGTAAATAATAAAATTATATGACGGAGATTTTGCCTACCTTTTTGGCTTAAAGGATGAAGTAATTTCAACAAAGCCCTCCCCATTTTGGGGACGTTGAACAATAATCTTTTCTTTCCCTATCCTCAATAAATCGTGTAGAATGATCACCCACATTCGTTCGTTCGCCGGATTATGGCGACAAGATATTTTATTGACATCCTTGTATATATTGCACACCGTAAATTTATTTCGTTAATAACATTTTTTAATCTAAAAACAATATATATTGGTAGGATGACCTCTGTCGACGGTACTTAACAGGATACACTTGTTTGAACGATGTTTGTGGATTTCAATTCCCCTCCCAACGTATTGTCAGTTTTATAAAATAGATGGTTTTCCAGTCTGCTAAAACAAAAGGTAAACAATCTCTGCCAATTTCGTCGAACTCGGTAGTATCAAAAGAATAACAAATCTAAAAAATTTTACAACTAAAAAAAAACGAAATGTTGGCTAACTAAACAAAAACATTAAACATGTTCAAACAAAATGTTAAATGTTTTTGTTGTAGAACGATAATTATTCAAAATTTTTACAACATCGTTGATAATAAAGAAAGCATTCATTATGATAAAGGTATTAAGTCTAATTATATCGGATAAATCGCATGGATTTAATAAAAATAATCTAAATATTATCACAGAATACCCTGTTATCGGTCATATTTCAAATATTTCTAGTATTTACCTGATGTACATGTTATCGTACGGACAAACTCTTGAATATTTTATTTTTAACACTCCTTTCGAATCTTTAGATGTTTACGTAAGAATATATATCGATTGAATAAGTACTTGCTGAGATAATTTTCTGTTTTTATATAACGTGTATTTAAATATAGGGATTTTTACGACACATTAATTTTACATGGTTAAAATTGATAATAATCTAACTCATAAAAAACACTTCGTCCCTGGTTATAAGCAATTTAGTACAAGACAACATTTAGTCTTGAAAATTTAATTGGCCATAATGATGAATGGGTATCGTAAAATGTTAAAACGTCACGCATATGTACATAACATACAAATGGAATTTATTTAATTTATCAAGGAGCATTCACAAGAAGTGAACTTCTATTGAATAACTGAGAATGTTTAGTCTATTGTATGTAAATTAATGAGTTATTTGATTCGTTTCAGCTCATAACAATGGAGACGGAAGCTATTCTTCCTCTCCGATGACAATTTTGAATACGTCTTTATTTTATGTGACCAAAATTATTAAGTAACGTAGTCGATGTAATTTCCTTTTTTAAAAGAAAAAAATAATTTCATTTTTATACTTACTGCAGTTGATTGCAAAAAAGAACAAATCTAAATATAACTTCATCTATTTCAATATTGCGTCAGAATATAAGAATTTTGAATTGAAATCTATATGTTTATGTAATCTTGTGTAATCATTAATAATAATATGTACGTGATCAACCGTCGCGTAACGCTTATCAGTCAGGTTATCTATCTTAAACGGAATTTCCTTTTTATTTTAATTAAATAAGTGATAAATGTGTTATTTACCGTAGCAGTCTTTCATGTCTCTCCCTGTCGTAGTTGGCGACCGCGATGTAGTCGTCCGCGATGGCGTGGTGCAGAGGCGCGTGCAGCGCGTGCGGCGGCTGGTAGCGCTGCTTCCACAGCAGCTCGCTGGGGTAGAGCGTGGGAGGCGGCGGGGGCGGCAGGTGCAGCAGGGGCGGGGGCGGGCCGCCGCCGTACCCGTGCGCCATGCCGCGCCACTCCTCCACGGAGCTGGCCGAGCCGCCCGAGCGCACGCCGCTCACGCCCGAGTCGGAGCGCGAGTCCGCATCGCGCGCGCACACTATCACACAGTCGTCCTCCTCGGAGGCCACGGCGCCGCCAACACCATCCGCGCCCGCACTCGCACTCACTTCACCACCACTGTTCCTACACGAGGCTTTCACTTCCGAAACGCACTTGTTTTCCTCACTGATCTCCGCATCACCACTCGCACTGACACTTTCTGCAATACCTGGAACAACATCAAAACGTTTAAAATTATTAAAATGAAATTGCCAGAAAATCAAAATGTAGCAAGCATTAAGTTAAACTTTGTAAATATCAATCAGCATCTTTTCCGCTGATATATGGGCTGACGTCAGCATTTTAGTATGTTGATGCTGGCACGTTTGGACGGCGGCCAATATTGGCCCATTCACACTACGCCCACTGACTTGCAAAAATGTGTCATGTGCTGACACCGACGAGTTTAAAATGAAGCATAACACAAAAGTATCAACTAACAAAACAACACAATGTTATTTAAATTTAGGCATTTTACAAAAATTCCACGTAAGCTGTTTCTTGTACACAAACATGGGTGGCGTAATCACTATGTTCCATATATCGTAGTCATCAATTAATTATGAAATCCGATCGCCACTTCATATCACTTTCTCAACGGGGGCCCCGGCTACAGATAGGCGTGACAAGAATGTGTTATTGAAGACTGCGACTCCGGAAGAAGACAGCGACGTGAAAAGATGATAAAATGTGCAAAAATATGTTGGCAAAGGATTGGTGTAGCGTGTCACACTCGCATGTGAATGACTGGCCGACCGCCAATATATGAAGATAACATTTGACAAGACAGCATTTGGCTCAAAACCAGAACAGGGGCAATGTGGCAACATAGATATCTCTACAATCGTGAATTCCTCAGTCAAACTTCCATTTTTATAATAACCTATATTATATCAAAGTAGAATGATGAAGCTAATATTATTAAATTCAAAATTATTTTACATAGAATTGTAAAAGCAAACATAAAATTCAATTGTTAGCTTGTTTGTATTTAAGAATATATAACAAAACATAAATAACTAAAAAGAGTTGAAAACTAAAATAAAATAAACATACATTAGTTTTATATATGCTATTCATATATAAATGTGACTTAGCATTTAAAATAACACGCATTATAAATGGCCATCTACGGTATAACAAGGATGATAAAAAGAAACGTTACCGGTGGATTATATCATAACTGAATACATTAAGAAGTCCGTTGGCCAAATAAAAATGGACACGGAACGGCACAAAAGGAACAAGAGTGTGTGTCAAAAGAGCGACAATGGAATGTTAATGAGAAGCTGTTAACGGCGGTGCTCATTTACATAATCGCATAAATAATTATTCATGGCAAACAAACAGAGGAGCCGACCCCGCCGCCTCGTGTACTTCATGTTGCTTTATATTCAAGATAAGCAAATACGTTTTAATAGCATAATCATGACGTATTTTTTGCAATAGTACAATTTCTGATTATAATATTTTATTTATAGATGTACACGGACTTTTATGCAAAAGTGTTAGTTTGCATTAATAGTTGCTTTACATTTATTTCAATTTCCAACACAATATTATTGTATAATAACTTGTATAAATATAAAGAACTTTTAAAAAAGGTAGTACTATTTTGTAAAAGAAGAAACATTCAATATAGACAAGTAAGAATGTTCCGCAAACGGATACGCCAGCGAGTGTAAACAAAACCTCCGAGACAATAGACCCGCGATCGGCGGTCGCGGACAATAGGGCAACAAATAACTCTCTGGGGGGAGTGAGGCACCAAGCCCCGAGCACCGCCTGACAGCAGCTGATTGACAAGACAAACGCTCAGGCCTGCCCGGTGAGAGAGCCTTTCATTAGATAGGAACGAGGCAAAAACTTCACATAAACTTAGTATTGACGGGCGACGGTGTGTTCTGGTTGAATTATTCATAAGCATACTTCGAGTGAGTAGACGCAACCATTGCACCAACGCGACAGGCTGAAATGGCAATGTTAATAAAACACGCCTCGTTATTTAGGTTATGCTACCTTAATTAAAAATGTGTTCAACGATTACTTCAAAGGTTACGTAATTTGCACATGTGCTGTGCTGTGCTGTGTGTGCAATTCAAATAATTCAACTCATCTTGGTCATATTTTCCGTAGTTACAAACGAGTGCCGAGAATAGAGTACTACGTCAGCTATTAACCGTCCAATAAAACGAGA
>DWNA01002360.1:0-11952 GCA_018249835.1 Heliconius besckei
TCAAATTCCGCCGAATTCTGAACGCATTGTGCGTTGAGTGGTGGAACTCGACACCACGCGTTGTCTCGTTACCAGTTCCTTCTGCCTATCCTGCCTTTCTATATTCGCGAAGCTATTTATATATACATTCGTCAACCTTACTTTATCATGTTAGTGTGTCACTTTACTCACATTCGCTTTGCCACTTAAGAATTATTACATAAAATCGGTTTTTATTACCAATAGGTATACAGGTTGAAAATACGTTCATAATTAAAAAGTAAGTAAATAACTTCATTCTACTTTAGTACACGAGCCTTATATTTACGATCAATTAAAAACCATAGCTAGTTGAATATTCATAGGATCTTTTATGGGTAATGTTTATTTAACTTTTATTTTCTATAATGAATTGGTACAAACAAATGAATATGAACACTGTATTCAAATAAATACATTTTGTATAGGTAATGCAGAGAAGTAGGATGCAGTGTAAAGTTAAAAAATGGGGAAACGCTTTCAAATTCAAATTAAAAATATTCTAAATAATTTAGTTTCAGTTAAAAAGTACTACCCACTTACCTACCCAGCGACGAGTCTCCCTACTATTAACTCACCATCCTATTTATAAATATCGGGTATGGAATTAGTTTGTATCACACGTGAATGAATATCATGTAAGCACATATATATCATCATCATTATCATCAGCATGTCCTCGTCCACTGCTGGTAGGATGGTTTTCAATGGCTCGCCACTAAGCTCAATCTTCGTCGAAGCCAAGAAACTTCGATGGCCTTGGGGCAGTTGAAAATGTAAACACACCCGGAGGAGAGGAGTAATGACGGAGTTACTCAAGGCTAGTGGTCTCAGCATTATGAACTAAAAATATTTTTGTTTTTAAATTCTTATATTAATAAGGAACTAAAACAATATTTTTACCTAAAATATCTAATCTAATCTCTAATCAAATTCTTTGTGTAAATGATAGGGCACTTTGTTCTCAACTTTTTGCTATATTCCGAGATATTTCTTGTTGAGATGAGAAAATAAAAATAAGCCATTCCCTCGAGTCGATATCGAACTTGCAACTCCTTCCTACCTTATTATTTTTAAACAAGTGACCTTCCACCATAGGACCAAGTACGAACCAGACAATACCTTTGTCTTGGAATTCCAGCACCATCAATAAAAACATTGATAATAACACCGAACCCACTCTAACCCGACCCGAGTCCGAGACGATAAAGCTTTAAGCATTAAAACATTTTAAAATGTCATAAATAAAGACGCTTAACGACTGAGACATGATCCGCTATTAATCACGAGTTCTCTTTAATGCTACTTTTTATTACATGTAAATGAGCGAGGTGTGCACGCAGCCTTATGTGGTTGGGGTAACTTATCGGGCACGACACGATTTTTTTTTATTTTACGCTGAATCCCGCATATAGGAAGGTAGGGAGAGGGAACCTGGGAACCTAGTGTTAAGACACTCCGGTCCTATTAAGAAACTTCCGTTCTCTACCTTTCGCCGAGTTCAAATGTAAGAAATGTATTTTTTGAATAGTGTCTTAAGTTATAACTAATATATAAGGATGGGTAACTAGTAAAAACATGGCTCATTAAATTTATTTTATACCAACAAGGAGCAGCTTAGCGCTATTCGTCAAATAATAGATGACAGTTCGTTATTGAATGCAAAATAGAAACATTGTAATATAAATTATATTTGTTGATATTACTATTATAAAATTAGTAATTCTGCTTCTAATTAATTTCTTAGGACAAAAGGCAACCTGGCTTTTTTTAGTCGAACAATTATAATACGTAAGTTCAAACTTTTTTTAGACTATACGACAAATTGTATGTTCTAAAACAAAACGTATAGAATTCCGTATAGAAAGTAATTAACAATCTTGTACTATTTTTCAATAATTATGCACATACATATCAAAACACACTTCGGTAAGTAGGTACGTACGGTTGGCAGCTTTGGAAATTCTGATTTACGACCAGTGAAATATAACGAGCAATTATTACGGCAGCTGTTTTAGAGTAACGGCTAAATTTTAGAAAACTTGAACCCACGTGCCTTTTGCGAGAAGTAGCTCGTCGTGTAATTATTTTTATGTTTTCTACCAAACAGTAAAACAGTATTTTACCAAACAAAGTTATAATAATAATTAAAATTTATACGAAGCAATTAGTACCTATAAATATATGATGTATATTACATTTTACATATAAAAAATGTCATTTAGAAACAAAATAAAAGTAAAAATGATGAATAATTTAAAAAGCTAATTCATTAATATATCATCACGGCATTGTTTTCTGAAAGCTATCGCCTTTTTTGAACAGGAAACGGATATTTGTACTAACATCGACACGACAGCTCGCTGTCACTGCCTGGAGCAGGGACCCGGCCCGGGATTGTTGATGTTACCATTTTAAATATTTTTTTGTTTGACGCCTTTAAAATATTAAATTATCAAAGTGTTTATTGAAATATGAGGAATTTACGTGGTTTTTGGTTGTTATTTTTTTATATTTGTTTAATGTAATGCTTAATTCGTGCATGTTTGGTCTGAAACGAAATTTAACTTCATTTTGATGTGCATGTAAATTTTAAAAAATTAAAAAGTTGTTTTATATCAATGTTTAATTGAAAATAAATTAATTTTTAACAAAAAGAAAAACAGACTTCTAACAACGAACTGAAAAGTGAAAAATAATCATACAAAGATTTTATAATTTTGAAGTCGGTGCCAAGTAAAACAAACAGGCTGATTAAATTAGATATTGTAGTAAAGGTGTTGTAGCATTAGCTTGATATTGAATTGATAACCTCCTTTTCTTACAGAAGTCAAATTTACTAAAATTCACTTGCATTATAATTCCTACCATCAAAAGTCATAAAAAAGCTTTGTCCTTACAACTCCCATCACGATAGTGAAGCAATTAAAGGTACATCACCAGTAAAGTAGAATAAAAATAGTATAGTGATAGACATCAATAAGAAGAAATTACGTACCAACTAAAAACCCATTAAAGAGATACGAGGGACAAGTCATAAATGAGGTACGTATAAATAAATACATATAAATACGTATAAATCTGGTTATTTATGCTGTAAGGCACGATGGGCGTTTAATGACATGGCTATGGACAGATGGATTATTGTTAGTGACAACTAACTATACACTAAACACTAGTATTCGTGTCTGTTATTTTTAATCTGTCAATTTCAGCTTTCAGCTTTTTTCCAGGCGGAGAAAATGATTAATGATTTAGAGATTAGAGATAACAGGCGCAAAATAATCTGCTTGTGTCACATATACCATGAACTGATGGAGATGGTATGATGTCAGGTGGACTGGTTCAAACATTAAAATTTATATATTCATTTTATTAAAATATATTTGTGAACATTCAAATATTTATTTTTAACAGATCCTTGTTTTGAGCCAAACCATTTTTTAATTACAAGTCATATAAAGACAGAAAATGCGGCTATAGTTTCTCTTAAAACAGAATCTTTGTTCATCGTGTTCGGAAGTAAGAATTTTTTTTAAAAATATTTTTACTATATTTATAACTATTTCGGATACAGGAGAGACAAGCGTACGGTGGTAAACGCTACAGGTTGTGGGTTGTTGTCGATTCCACATGAGGGAATAAAATATTTAATATTTTCATTTCATCGCTCTAGTGACGAGGCAAAGCGCGGGGTTGAATTCCGCCACTCAAAGAGCAATGCATTGAAAATGCGACGGAAAGTAGGGAAGTTGAGGTTCCCAAGTTACCCCTGCCTGCTGGATGTGGATGTGGATACAGTGTGAACCTAAAAAAATAATAATAAATATAATGGAACAGCCGTATAGCAATTTCGTCTTGACTGAACATAAGCGGATTAACTGGCTATAATAATAAAAAATATATCTTTTCTATAAATGAAAGTATGTTAGCTACATAAGTACATAATATAATTTAATAAAATGAACCGCAGGTAGAGTCGCGGGTAAAGTTAAGTGTTTTATATTGGTTATAAAGTGATTCAGCCATGCTTCGAATGGGCTTGTATTTTATTAAAGACCTATAAGTCTTGAAATATATACTTTAATGTTAAGGAATAAGTCCTGTTTTCCTTTGTCATGTCTTTATTACTATCATAAAAATTTAATTAGTTAATTTTTTAACTATCAGTCTAATTTTATTGGTATTTTTATTCATAGTTTGGACTTATACTAAATTTTACATATTTTAATATAACACATTTTGTTTATTGTATAGAAAATAATTCCTTATAAGTGCTTTGGATGTTTCTAGTTGTGTTCAAGTACCTAATAAAAAGCTGAATAACATAGGAGAATAGAAGTTAAATTTAAAAAAGTGAACTTTAAATATGTTAATAAAATTCCGCAGTGTATTCTCAGTTTGCCACTACAAAAATTTAAAATATCAGTAAAAAAAATTCTGACAAGTAAAGCGTATTACACTGTTCAAGAATACTTAGAAGACAAACATGTATGGAATTAATGTCTATTGAATGTAATGCAGGATAGCTGCCAGCTAATGTAATAGATTGTGATTGTACCATTGATTTTGAAAAGAGCAACTGTTGAGTTTCTTGCCGGCTCTTCTCAGCAGAACTGCCTTTCGAACCGGTGGTAGCTTTTTATTCATATGTTCATCGACGATTCAAAAGTGCTTGTAATAATTGCCTATTTGAATAAAGAATATTTTGAATATTGAATTTGTGCAAAAGTAACTTTATTTTAATTTAACTTTATTATAACTTTAAAATAGTAACGACAGTACCAAAATCACTAGGTCCTAATAACGCACATGCAAACTTAGTAAAATAGACGTAATAATTTTTTACCTGTATCAGTATCCTTTCACAGTAAGTAAGAGAGGGAGGAGATCTCGGTTCACTTTTGAGAAGGCAGCATCGACGATACTGGAGAAAAGTAATATTTAAAGCAGTTGACTCCCCAGAGGGCATCGATGAAGAGGTTGATGACAACGGACGAGGCGAAAGAATTTTGTAGAGATTACGGTCTCTATATATTTTTTTCCTTCGTCCACTGACATCAACCTCTTTCCTATACTTTGGCGTTTTGTTTTCTCAAGTTAAATACTTCAGCCTCCGTCTCATCTCTATAGAAAAAATTAACCTAAAAATTTCCATTTCAAAGTTCTAATTCAAGTATCGCCTACAGAATGGACGACGTACTTATAGGTACGTTTTTAAGTGATGAAATAAATCTGTGATAAAGCGTTCGGTTGGTGACTAGCCGAAACAACAAAGGATATACCAATTAGTATTTTATAAAAACTATTTTTTTTAATTTATTGCCATTACTTTATAGTGTATTTTAATTGAATTTATATAAACACATTATATTTTTATTACTTTTTTTAGTTGTGAATTACTTGACGTTTTTTGATTGTGGTTTTGACTCCTAATCGGAGTAATAAATTAGGCATCTTTCTTCTTTCAAGCAAGACATTTTTTGACATTCAAAACGAAATATTAAGAGTTTTGGAGAAAAGTTGGGAACAGAGTATCTCATCCCTTAGTTTTTTCTGCTTACTCTACTATGGTGTAAAAATCGCAAATCTACTAGTAAAACTGACCAAAATTGAACCTACGATAGTCGTTCCTACACAGTAGCCCGACTTTACTAAACACTTACCACCACCACTACCACCAATTTGATTTATAACACAAAAAAACGCACAATACCTCAGCCTGCCTCATTAAGGCAGGTACCCAACTATATCCGGTCAGGGTCCAACAATACACACATATAAATAACTAAGTTATAAATGGACTCTTAATAACCAAAAAACTAAATTATATTAAAAGATTTGAAGAAATGATCTATGACTTTTTTTGGGATTAATAAAAAGTGGTAGAACCGGTAGCTAAAAAGGATTAAGGTTCGATTCCGGCGATGACGATTAATAGTGATGTGTTAGAGTGATGAAATTATAACAGGTTATAATAAAATATTGAGGCTATCGTAATGCAGTGAATAAGTAAGTATTTGACTGAAAATGCACCGGTTCTGGATTCGATTTCTATTCGATGGTATGAATTGGTTTTGTTTTCTTGGTAATATCTGGTGGTAAAACAAAAGTACGGCGCTAACTTCCGCCATTTTTTTTTCTTTTTATGGACAAGGATAAGGCAAACGAGCGTTCGGGTCACCTGATGGTAAGTGATCACCGCCGCCCACCACCTCGTGCAACATCAGAGGAGCTACAGATGCATTGCCGGCATTCAATTTCGAGAAATTCGAGATATTACATCTCGAATTCAGAAGTGAAGTGGACAATGGAGTGACTTAACACTATGCCATCGCAGCCTTCCTTGCTTTACGCCTACCCTACAAGTATTCTGGTGCGGAGCTGAATAAGTAATTCAACAATTGCATTTTTTTATTGTTACTGGCAGTCGTGGCGCAGGGCCACAAGAGAGTGACTGTAACTTCAACAGGTTGTAGGTTGTGTATGCAGAATTCAGCTAAAAGTGGACAACAGATGTGTCTATATGGAAAAAAGGTGTCTTAAGACTTTGCTCAAATATTGTATTACAATACATTCGATAGAAAATTAAAACCCTTTCGTTACTAATTGATTGATACACAACACGCAGCCCTAACTACGCAAAGTGAAATTTGGCAAGCAGTCTTTGGTCCTCTTACTGGAGCACTATATTCCCCAAAATGGAACCTAGGAATAACGGGATCCTTTAGTTATAATATGACTTCGACACTCTTGTTGTACCTATGTCTCTTTCTCGCCGTCATCATTGAAATGTGAGAGTGTTTGTGTAGGCTGAGAGCTTCAGGAATGCTATATTTAGGTAAAATGCTATACAGAGTGATTCAATATTGTCATAAAAAAAATCTGTTATATTTTTTTTAACACTAAAATGATAAGGTTTCTATTATATATTTTATTGTATTGTATTTAAATGCATACGAAATTTCTTCTGTTCTAGATAAAAATATTCACAAAACTGAAAAAGTAGGTACCTTATAGTGTCAGAGTTCAGGCACAACTTGTCACTATAGTTACAGGTTCAAGTAACACTTTTCAAAATATTTGTATTTATAATAATTTACTTTATTAATATCTATTTTAAGAATTCTATATACAATTAAATCAAGTACTGCTCATTTTTAAGACGGTTTTACAATACACACCCATTATTTATGTACGATTTAAGCGAAATCCATTTATAGTTGATACTTTAAAAGTCAAAAACACATTTTTACATGCAACCCAATTAACAATAATATGACCATAAAAGGCAGTAACCCACAAATCCACCCTATAGTTATTCAATGTTTTTCCCTACCTGCAACTTCCTTCCTAATCCTATCCATTACCATGAATGAAATTCCATAGCTTTGACAGTTAAATGGCTCTGACACCTTTAGAAAATAACCAAATTATTTTAACCGTACTGGTATTGGGTTCAAAATCGTACGTCAAACAAATATAGTATGTTACAAAGTTTAAAATGCTTACAAACTGGACATATTTATTAGAGAATAAGGTATAATTTTAGTTACTTTTGGGTAGTTTAGTGTATTTTTGTAGTGTCGGTCTCGTTGATCGGTGCCACGCTGTCTGGTGAGACGTTTTTGTCAGATTTTTTGCCCCAAAATATATCCAATTTGCCTAATGATACTCGCTGACACCTCGACTCACGGTTAACTTTACACACTAATGGGTTTTGACGTTTGTTTTTAATTTCTTTTGTTATTTTCTTAGGAGATTAATTTATAATTTTGTTAACTTGAAATTTAATTTAGAAGTTTTAGTAGATTTTGAGTTTTTAAGATTTAACTTGCTTAAGTAATTGTGAAAATGCTGTATTAATTAAATTCTACATTTTGCTCGTCTATTTCAAAATAAGCTTAAAATTTATATTATATAAGCTTAGGTTATGTTAAATTGATATCGCTTTAAATATTTTACTGTATTTGTCAATTACAAGTGGTGTAATATTTTAAAAAAATATTAAGAACTTACACAAAATTTGATTCTGTATATATCTAATTCAAAACTTATAATGTATGAATGACGTCCTCCCAAGTACAGTGACACCCATAAATGAGAAGTGATCATTTATAAAGAATGCTATAAATAATATACTCAATTAAGTTGTTCTAACATATACTCGTAAGTTTTCTTTATTGATTTATTATAAGACATACATGTCACCTTTTTTGTGGTTAATTTGAAGTGTTGGATTCTTCTTAGCTCTAGGTTAACGAAATGCAGTGTACAACTCTATGTCTCCTCTATCTACCACTTTACTAAAAAGTGCTCATTTAGAAAAAGTTATCTTTTTTAAATCTAATAATTTTTACAGTCAGAATCGAACTCACGACCCCTAAATATTATACAAATCTTGTCAACTACGTTAAGATAGCATCTATTATACCTAATATTGTTAATTGTTCCTAACAATCTTCAGGGCACCGCTCAACTCACGTAATGTGATACAAAAAAAAGTTTACGCGACATTTAAACAAGTATCATCAATGGAGTTTACTCTATTCATAGAAAAAAATTGACTTTTAAACGTAGTGTTTCCGGTTCGATGCTTTGTTGTAGCTTTATTGTACTTAAAGGAAATACTATACAGCCAGTAACGAAAAACTTTACTCAATTCGTTCATGGTAAAATAACCCCTAAATTTTTATGAGTATGGGGGTTAAAATTGTGTTTTTGTATTATTATTTTGCTATGTTTAAAGAAAAAAAAATCATATAAATTGTCAATAGTACCCATTATTGGGTTAGCGTTAGATGTCTTCGAGTGAATGGAGCTCGATTTCTATTAGCTATTGTATTCGGGATTAATTCTGTTCAGTGACATATTTAATTTTACGGCTTTTATGCTTTGGAGGGATTTGTCGAAGCTAATTTTGGTGTTTGGAGTAAATCTGATATACGATTTGATGGTTTTTTTTTTGCTTAATTTCGTGAATGGCTGTGAATGACGTACCGATATTTGATTTTTGTCAGTTAATTGCAGTGATCTCTTTGACGTGTATAGAATAGAAATATTATTTTATTTTATTTCTACTTATTTATCACCGTAGGTCGTCGCGCGTCCTAGTGGGGATATTGAGTTGAATTTTTCATTTTATTGAATTGGCATCGGTTCTTGATCAATGTACAAAATTTCAAATTAATCTGACGTTTCAATATCACCGTCAATGTTTCGGTTACATACAAACACACGTACACTTTCTTTTTTCTTTCTTTCTTTTCGTTCTTCGAGTAGACTTGAAGTTGGTATGCACTATGCATTAACATATGCATTGATCTCTATAGGCATTATGGCAAGGAACAGATATATGACGGCATCACTACGTAGTTATTATAATTGCATCAGCGATGGTAACGGATTCTATTCCCACTCAAAGAACCTTCGCTCTCAAATATCCAATAATATATATAAAAAATATGTTTGTAAATTTAAATATTTACACAAAGGAATGTCTTAAAGAAAATAATCTTTGCTAATATTAAACAGCTGTACTATTTGTTTGCTTGAACGTTCTGACTTCAGAAATAGCAAAATAACTAAAAAAAGGACTGAAAGGCCAGTCATCGTACAAGCGCGTTACTGTAAACAAGACAAACGCTGTTGGAGATTCAATTCCCACTCGAGGAAATGAAATATTTAATATTTTCATTTCCTGTCTTTGGTAACGAGGTAAAGCACGGCGTTTAGTTCCGTCAATCTACACGCGAAGCCTCCAGAATTCAACGAAAAGTGGGGATAGGAGTGTCTTTACATTAGGTTCCCTGGTTCCCTCTACCAACGCTGATATGAGCGGAATACAACGTACAGCTAAACAAAAAGATTATTATTAAAGTATAAATATATAGAGTTAATTAATCTAGATTTATTAAGTTGTTACGTGGACCATTGACACGAAGTGTGAAGTCATTATGGTAACGAACAGAACAGGTAGCTGGCGATGGCGGTCCCGGGCTCGCGGCAAAGGCAGGAGCCTGATAAATGAGCCCCATTGTCAGCTACTGGTGTTTGGTCAAGAAGTGTGGTGGTTTGTAATAGAGTTCCGTAGATACCTACTACTTATGAGAGAATGAGAAAAATACTTTTAGAGAGTGTAAAAAAGTATGCGAGAAAATAGAAATATTATTTTAGAAATTCTAAAAAGATAACATAACGAGACTAGAACCATCTTGGACGGTTTTCAGAGGCTTTTTAAAATGTTCTTCGTGTGGAATAACACTTTAAAATCTTACAAAAGTATGAGAAGCTTGTGAGCTTTTTTACGCTTTTAAAGATATCATCTAAAAAATCTGATTTTTAGATTAATTCTATTCTCTCTCTTTCTTAATCATATATTTCGAATTTCATACCGACCAAAGAAGTCATTTTGCAGCTTCACGCAGTGTACCACATACCTATAGCTGGTTAGACAGAAAAATAACCTATTAGCACTTAAGACATTTTCTTTATCATCCTTTTTCGCCGCAGTCGGGTAAAAATAAACCAACACCCATTTCCCTACCAAGCGAACTCTACATAAAAATAAAAGATCGACACATACGTTTGTGCGGCGTCGGTATATTCATGTTAAAAGTTGTATTATATTGTATGTAGGGTAGTTTGTAGCTTTATTTTTGTAGGCTCTTCTTATTTTATGTTGCTCTGGTGTTTTGATGTGTTGAGTACTAGGTGGGGTTGATTGGATGAGGTGTGTTAATTAAGGCTTTAGATGCTTTTAATGTTATAATTTGTTTCAATGGGACGCAATCCCACAGCTGGGGCACAATCGTGGTGCTGTAAACGCGACAGGTTGTAGGTTCGATTCCCACTCGAGGAAATGTAATATTCAACGATCCTTGCTCTTTTGGTGTTGGCAAAGCGGGCGCCGCTCAACAGGCAATCCCTCTACCTACTATGCTATATTTTATAGTCCAAGGAACTAAAATTCCAGGCAGCCACTAGTTTACATAATATATATTTGTAGGTAATAGCATTTTTATTATTAACCTCTTAAAACACATCTTTGTCTATATATTCTCATAAATTAAGTTACTTGAAATAAATTTTAATGTTTAGTAAGTAAAAGAAAAGAATTATAGTACGACACTTATATTTACATAACGTACAAAACAAATATTTTTATTGTGTAAAAATAAGGCTTCACTTGACAAATAAGTTAATAAGAAACGCTCGCGCTCGAATAATTTTCTCTTTAATCTTTAAGGATAGCTTACATGGCGTCGAATAAATGTTTGATTAAGATATATTTTACTTTGATGCCAGTTGTGACTCAGGAGTACAAGCGTGTGATTCCCACTTCAGGAAATGAAAGATTTAATATTTTTATTTCCTTGCTCTGGTGTCGAAGCCAAAGCGCGGCGTTGAATTCCGTCACTCAACATGCAATGCCTTCAGAATTCGGAGGGCAGCGGGAAGTAGTGTGTCTTAACACTAGGCCGCCTCTGCCTATCTAGCCATATGTTGTTTTATCTATCAACACACATTCCCTGTCCAGCAAAATCAAATAAAAATCCCGGGTGGAATTCGAATTCGAATACCCTGGCGGTATGAGTGTACTCATACCACCTCTTTATTCAATTTTAAATTATGTTAATTTAACATAAAAAATGTATTCCCTCTCTATGAGTGCAAGTTCTCTCCGTCATTCTCTCCGCCATATAAAACAAACGCCACCCAACAACACTCAATAGCATAAACAAATATATTAATTTAATATGTTTTTATAGATATAAGCCGCCATAATTTACGTTGATAATCAGATCAGCGCCGCCGTACATTATCATTTGACGCTTCAACTCTTATTTTATTTGTGATGCGTAAATTCAAACCGTGGTATGGAAAATTATAAAATTAATATTTTTTATAATACTAGAGACTCAAGCCGGATTC
>DWNA01002361.1:0-11952 GCA_018249835.1 Heliconius besckei
ACCTTACTTTTTGAACACACCTCGTATAACAAGCAGATAGGCAGTGTGTTAAAACATTCCGTTATGTACTTACTTTATTATTTTAGAGACATGTCTTAGGTCCGCAATGCCTTCGGAATTCGGCAGCAAGTGGGAAACGGAGTGTTTTAACACTAGGTTCACTCTGCCTACCCTGCTGTGTGCGGGATAAAGCGTGAAGCTAAAAAAATATATTATTAATATTTATTTTACAGATGTTAGCCGTAGTCTACGAAGCGTTCACGCGTATTGAGCGTGATAAGTGCCGCGCGTTGCTCCTACACCGGCGCGGTGCTGCACGCCGAGCCTTCAGACTGTTGGTGTCGAGACGGGCTCCCCGCGCGGTTAGGTTACGCCACTTCGCTGGGCTGTTGAGGCATTACGCGCCTAATTATAGTAAGTTAAACTTAGGGTTATTGAATTTTACTCAGTTAAAGTGAAAGTGAGCGTCGAGGCAATTCGTGCCGCCGGGCTGCAAAGTTGACTGTAACCGCGACAGTTTGTGGGTTTGATTCCCACTCTTCAGTTTTTTTCTTCAGTGAAAGTGAAGAGTGAAGTGTCTTAACTTCTACTTTGCCTGCCTTGCCTTTCCTTTGCCTACCTTGAAAATCTTCCACTCTGTGTAACGGTTATCGTTTCTATTGACACTCGAAATAATGTTTATATTCAAAATATTTTAATTTTCCATAAAACGTGACATTGGCGTGAAAAGATTTGTGTTCAACTGGCACCCTCAAAATAATGCCATTTTCTAACTAAAATCAGAACAGAACAAAATATATCCTTAGGCTTACTAATACTTATGAAGTTTTCCCTGCTTCAATAACTCTCTAAGAAGTAGATGAAATTTCTCTTATATTAATCACATATTTACCTACTTCAAATAAACTTCAATTTTCTTTCAGGTGGTCTAGACGTATACTTAATGTTCAAGCAACTTAACCAATCTGGTTCAGGTGGCCTATCTAGGGCAGAGTTTGCAAATGTCTACGATGTTTTTGCCCTACGCTGGGCCCCACAGACTTCTAGGGCGCCTTGGTATGCGGAATCAGTGTTGGAACCTATTGGCAGGGCCGCAGCTAGCGCCGTGAGATGGCCGTATTTTGAATACCTTATATGTAAGTGGTAAATTGTTATACTATTATAGGTATATACGATAATATGTATGTAGTCCAAATTTTTTTCTATTAGATATCATATCATTATTTTTGTTCTTTAAAAACATTTAACTTTGACTTAACTTTGAATTTAATTTTAACTATATAGTCAGGATTTGAAGTAATGATTTGAAAATAACAAGAAATCACAATTTTAAATTTTTTTTGATGCGATTTGGTTAGACAAACTGTGATATTGTATTGCAATACCTAACAAGACAACCTAGGTTTGAAATTTGGAAAATATAAGTTAAATACCAATTATTTCACAAAATGATATCCATTTAGTAAAATGCGATAAACATAATATATAAAAGTCTCTATTTGAGGTTAAGTCTCTACATAAACAATATTATTAACATAATATTTTATAATTTTTAGATGCTCTAATAGTTGGTAACGGAGTGTCCATGGTATTGCGAGTGTGTGAGGCGGCGGGTGACTTGCAGGACAGCGCGCGATTGCTTTGCGCTTCTTGGGACACGTGGTTGTTCCTTATTTGTAAGTTTATTTTATTTATATTGCTTTACTGAAAATAGTTTATTTAAATAAGTGGTTGGCTTGGTGTTGTGAGATAATGTTTAACTGTTAACGATGTGGTTGTAGGTTTAAGGTAATAGATTTAGGGTAATAGTTAACTGTTAATAAGGCAAAGGCATTGTGTTCCGCTAATCAATATTTAATAAAATGTCTACAACTGAAGAAAATAAATAAATACACAAAACTCCGTTCCTATTATGACACTTTCGGCCTCAATTTGCCGCTGAACTCTTCTGCGTGTTGAGTGGTGGAACTCAACGCCGCGCTTTGCCTCGTTATCAGAGCTAGAAAATGAAAATATATGTAAATATTTCATTTTCTCAAGTGGGAATCAAATTATGAACCTAGCGCGTTTGCAGTCCCACGCTTGTGGCCCTACGCCACCACACACCACACCACATTGAAATATTGTGTTCGGACTATGTCCTTGCCAGGAATATAGCCAGGAATGATGGGTAATAAGTATATTTTTTTTATTTTGTTATAATATTTTGTATCTTAAAAGATACAGTTAACATATTTTTTTATCAATTCCAGTGTTCCTTCTAGAAGCAGCGTTAAGAATAATGGCGTCTGGTCTATCAGTTTATTTAGAAAGTGGGTGGAATGTCTTCGACCTGAGTGTAACATTGTTAGCTTTACTTGGAGCAGTTCTTCTGACCATAGCTCCTAAACTATTCATAGTTGTAATGTTCAGACCACTAAGGTAAGTTGTTTAGGGTTAAATTTTTGCTCTTTTATTTAATTAGTTAGTGAAAAGTGATAGTTATAATGAATGTTCGTATGAAATTATCGAAATATGATTTTGATTTATTAAAAAAGATGTCCTTTAAATTAAAAAAATAAATAACTGGCTTTAACTTTTGGCCCTATAATGAGTGGGTAATAATATAAGACTATAGGTAATTGTGTAATTTAAAGTATAACCTATATGCATAAAAAATCGCTATGTTCCGATTACTTTTTAGTATTTAATTTTCTTAACATGCGCAAACTATTTACATTACATTTAAATTTCAATTGGCTAAATATGTTCGCGATAATTATTAACAATGTGTTAAGTAAGTACAAAATTTACTATTTTTGTCACAACAACTTAATCTTAAATTATTATAAGGTACATTTGTAAATGTAAGTGTAACAATTGAAAACGACAACTTAACTATTGTGTTAAAGTATCGTTCTCAAGTAAGTGGCTTAGGTCTTATTGAGAATAAATGTCTATAAACTGAAACTGAAACTATTAGTGAGACAGAATATAAGGTTGTAGGTTCGAATTGTTTGCGAAAAAACAACTAATTATTTATTTATAAATTCAACATACCATTGTTCTTTAAACAATGCTATGTTGAATTTATAAAAAGTTATTATGTAATGTGAAATTAGAGAATTACTTATTCTATAATATGGTTTTTTTAGATATTTACCTTTTTTAACACTACTTATCATGGCAGTGATGGCAAACCAGATATCTAATAAGAAAAAAAAATCTACTTAATTAAAATTATGTCTCTTCCAGATTAATGCGTCTATACAAACTTAAAAAGCGTTATCGAGACGTATTCGGTACTCTGGTCCTCCTTTCTCCACTAATGTCGTCAGCTGGCTGCGTGATGCTGGTCATGTATTACTTCTTCGCTATAATCGGTATGGAGCTGTTCGCTGGCTACGATCTTAGGAATTGTTGTGTGTAAGTATTTGGATGACGTGATAGTGGGTTTGGTTAAGGTGTGGAACTAAGGCCTTGCCTTACTTATTAGAGTACACGACACATATAATAAAAAAAACAACTTCATGCTGTATCTCGCACACAGCAGGGTAGGCAGAGGGAACTTAGTGTGAAGACATTCAGTTCCCCACTTTCCACCGAATTTTTCGAAGCATGACTTTTGCCTAGGCCATAACGAAGAAATGAAAATAATAATTAATAGTAATGCATTCCCAATTACTTTTTTCTACAGAAATACAACTGTGGAGGATTTCTACAAATACTCAGAAAACAGTTCTACGCCTCTCGGCTATTACTATCTGAACAACTTCGAGAATATTCTTACGAGTGGAGTGTCCTTGTTTGAACTGACTGTTGTCAACAATTGGTTTATATTGATGAACGCCTACGCGACCGTTGTTGGACAGTTCAGTAGGATATATTTTATGGTAAGATTTTTGTTAAATAATTGTTAAAAGTTGTTAAATAATCTTTTTTATAAGTTTTATTGGACTTGCTGTGTAAGTATGTGTGTTAATCTACCTATGATCAATCTTGCAATAAAATTACATATAATCAATATCATCGTTAATACAAAATGGCCGCCTTAGCAAAATGGCGGATTACAGATTTTTACACAACCCACCTAATATAGGAATCAGATGAAATGGCTTTGTTTAATACACATAAAATAACTAAAAAGTTCGTCTTTAAAGTGTTTTTATTACAATTTTTTTTCTGTGTCTCCTACATTTTATGAAATAGGGAAATGCAGAATTAAGTGTATAGTATACTAGACATTAAAATTTGTACCATACAATTCTTGCGTACAGTTAGGTACATTAACCAAACGTGCTTTGTTATATTTTCGTTGGTAACGTTATTTAATTTTTCAGTTTGCAGAAAACGGATTATCTAAAATTCTAAGCTTAAAAACCACGGGCAAATAAACTGGATAATTTCTGATTTTTTTTCTTTTTATAGGTCTTCTATCTATTTACAATGGTTGTGTTGACAATAGTAGTGGCAAGCGTACTTGAAGCTTTCCGATTTAGAATACAATATAAACGCAGCACTACTAAGAGAGATGGTAAGCACCACAATTTATTTAATTTCTTTTTCAACATGAATAATTCCTACAGGATACTTTATTTACTCAGCATTATTTTTAGCTTCATGCTGTATCCCGCACATAGACACTTAGATATCACTGACCTTATGCTCTCTAGTTACGTAGTGGGACTCGACCGCGCTTTTTTGGTTACCAAAGCGAAAATATAAAAGTATCTATTAAGTATTTTATACCTTCGAATGAGAATGGAACCCACAACCTATGGCGTTTACTGTCGCACGCTTGTGTGTGCCACAACAAAACTTGTGCAAATATATAATATATTTTGAATAAAACTCTTACTCCTTTTAAATTAAAACCGGAAACGTTTTTTTATAGTTTTATGTCTTTATAATTTTTCTGCTTTATTTTTTTCATAGAGGAGAAGCTTCTACATGAAGAAGTGCATACGAGTTGGGAAGAGGCTCAAAGATTGGGGGCCAATGGAGATTTAGCTGAAGAATTACGGATCTTCATGCTTCCTGGAGTAAGTTACTTTTTCAACTTCACCCTGTATCCCGCATATAATCCCGGGTATGCAGAGGGAACCTACTGTTAAGACATTTCGTTTCAAATCTCCTTTCGAGACATTGCGTAAGAAACAGCGGAACTCAACGTCGCTCTTTGCATTGTTACCATAGCGATGAAATGAAAATAATAATTTATTTCCCCTGTATACAGGATGGAAGAGGCAGCGCTTCTTTTACTGAAACTGCATATGGGGTAAAATATTTTAAACCCAAAATTTAAAAAAATAAATTAACGTACCTCAACAGTTTGGACGTAGGATTTTTTTTTCATTTCACGATTTCTATCCATTCCTGTATTTCGTGTGACGCACACATACGTATGCGACGTTACCGCTTTGACAGGTAAGTGTGTGCGTGCCTATGTTATACTTTACAAATGGCGTTTTATTTTAAAACGATAATTTTATTATTTATTTTGTTTGAAAAAATAACTTTTTCATTTTCAGAATTTTTTTCAGAATTTTTTTTTCTGAATTATATTAGGCTTTTATAGAGTAGTTAAAACTGTGGTTTCATTTAAAGTGGTGCTGACAATTCCATCCTGTATAATGGGTAATCCACAACCATCGTGATATTTTTTATTAACACCTGGATAACGAGTATAAATAGTTTTTTGTGATTTAACAGACAATAAATTGAAATCGCCAATATTTACAAAGATTCTGACAATATAAAAAAGGTTACCATATAAAAAAAATATCTTTTTACAGGTTCAAGTCACATTTATAGGCACAAGGCCTCGTACCAAGGAGGTGTTGCAAAGAAGAATGTACCAGACTGACATTCAAAAGTGGTTGGCTGAGGAAGATGATAGCGAAGGTATTTTATATGTAAATACTAAATCATATAGAATTTATTATTTGAATATTAGTATTTCATACTGTAAAATTTGAAACAACAATAATTATGTCATTGTCTATTGTTATATAAGTTAAAACTATTTCTCGTTTTCCAATTTTACACTATACCGCATATAAAGGGTAGGTAGAGACTGAAGTATCGTATCATATCAACAGAGTATCAAGACACTTCGACAAGATACCTCGACACATTTCATACACTTCATAATTTTCTTTCTTTCAATAAATTTGACTTTGAATGTCAGAAATTGCTTAACCAAAAGCATGCAATTGTTCCTTGTATTCATATTATTTGGACTTTGTTTATTTTAAATATTATTATTTAATTATTATTATTATTTAATTCCAGATGCACCCCCCTCTACAACAGTCACATCTAGCGAGGACCCCCTCTCTCCCCCTCTCATTCAACAACCGGACTCAGAAAACAATCATCAGATTCGACCCGGCTATCAATTGTAGAACTTAATACTTCTAGTCCTCCATAACAGACTTTTATTTGTGTGGGACGTTATAACAAGTTTATGATTGTCAAAATGAATTTGACAGATCATTCACAGTTTGACAGTTAAAATTCGGACGTATTTTGAATAATGCCGCAAATTAATGTCTTAATTAAATAATTAATGGGGTGAATAGAAAACATGCGGTGAATGGAACACCATGGGCATAGAAATAGGAGGGCCGGATTGTCCCTGCCTCGGATAATTAAATAAACACCATTTACACGAACGTATCTATTCAAAGTTGAAGTCCATGACCCCCGCCTCCCCCAAAATGTACCTTTATATACGCCTATGAGAAACAACATCAGAATTATATTGACCCCATTTTATTTTCATTATTGTGCTTGTGTTATTGGAATTTTAACAATTATATTTAATGATCTTATGATGTTATAATACTTTAGAAATAAGTTCGATTGACAGCTAATTAATATGTAATATTATCGTTTATTTTAATCAGTTTATAAATAAAATATACTTATCCACTTTTTTATGTATGATGACTGGTATATATTTTAGTCACGAAAACATTTAATCTAATGCAGAATAAAATAAAAAATATAATGAATAGATAATTCGTAAATATATAAGAAATACTAGTGAGAATAATTTTGTTTAACTTTGACTTATTAATTCCATATTACAGACTTTTATTAAGAAATTTGATAAGCTTTATATATTTGTGGCTGTATAGTATTAACAAATGGCTTTATTGTATTAAGAAATATGCTATATCAAGTATTATTTTTATTTAAAACGGTCATACAATGTGATGGGAATGGTATTAACAACATCTGTGATAGATTACAGATAAATAAGTATTTTTATTATAATAACAACTATTTATTTTTCTAATTTAATTTCGCATATTTTTTGTGGGTTGTATACCAAATTATTTTTGGTTATAAATAAATAATTGTCGTTCAATAATATTTTTATTTAACTAAACTGAATTATTAGCTTAGTTTTGTGTTTTCATAAATGATGCAAGTAGAAATTTATTATATCGGATGTATTGCTAAAAAATATTTTTAAAAAAGTTAAGAGCTTGTATTATCTATAGGTAAGTAGTGGCGGCAAGAAGTGATTCAAATTAACAATTACGCTTTATTAATAAAAAAAAAAGAAATAACTGTGTTATTTATGAATAAAAGATAAATTTAAGATATGCGTAAAATAAATATTGATCAATAATTTAAATGGCAGCTTTTTAACATTTAAGTTTTGCTTGGAAAATATTAGGACTGAAATAGGAATGGACTTTAGGGTGAGAGGCCTTATAGTGTTTATAATAAAGTAAAATCAATCGTTACACATAGAAGATCACTTAAAAACTCATCACTCAAATCATAATAATATTTTAGACATTTTTTTATTGTTCATATTAATCATAAAATTCCTACTTTCTTCATTAATATTGGTGCTAAATTTCAAAAGTTTTCTGCTTATTGTATTATAAAGTAAAATACCACTATTTTAGACATTGCACTTTAAAAAATATTGAATTATTATATTAATGACTATTCTTTAAAAAATGCACAATAAATTTTGCGGTTTAAACAAAAGTAATAAGTTTTGTTGAAATTATTGTTTATTTAATATATATATATATTGTAAATCCAGAATATAGCAGTGTTAGTAAAATTTAATTCAATTATATTCAAACAATAATTTGGGACAATTTAGACATCCTTGATTGCAAGGATGTCTAAATTGTCCCGACGGTATAAGTGAGGTCGACATAAATAAATAAATTTTCCATACATTTTATTCCATGTAGGTATTATCACATATTAATATTGTAAAATAATACAATACTCTTATATAAATTATATTAAGGAATTTCTAACACTCATAGTGAGAATGGTGGAAATATTTTATGTTTAGATTAGAATTAGTTTCAGTTTTCTAGTTATAAGTAGTTGTTAGAAATAGAAATGCCTTTTAATTGTAAGGAAATGTCACAGGTTTGTTACGGTTAAGATTTTGTTTTTTTTTTCACAAATGCACTTCTTCCTTATGTATCAAGAATCAAAATGGTTTAACTAAAATTTTTCCAAATATGTGGGAAATTCACCATGGAATCAAGTCATTATTAATTAAAGTCAGACGTTAGAGAAACGTCATTTTGGTTCCGAAGGTACAGAATATGTATACATTTTTGTATAAGTACTGAATTATTCGATTACATTTTCTTTCGTAACTAACCCACTGCCACTGGTATTATCATATTTCTAACATAACACCCAGGAACAAACTGTTATACAATTTACTTTATTAAATTTAATGAGATTTTTAAGCTAGATAGCGCACATCATAAAATTTATTACTTAGTTTCGAAAAGCTATTAAAATAATGAATATTACAAAAAAAATTTTTCCTAAGTATTTATTTGTCATAGTTATATATTACGACGAGATAATTTCTTCCTCAAAATTAGTTTAATATTATTCCATTTTCTTAAAATTTGCTTGTTATAATTTTACGATATTTATATTTTATTTGAAATAAACATATTATTAATCTGTCCAAATATTATTTTTTATAAATTGGCAGCACTGCATTATTAAAAATAGAACTTAGAATCTTAGATCTCGAAATCTAGAATTTATTTTTAGCCATTTATGTTGGTAGTACTCTTGTATGGACCATAACGTTAGTTAATAATTTTAATATTATTTTCTAACCAAATATTATCATAGTCATTATTATCTGTGTACAGTATTAATTTTTCTTTATCTGTATTTTGTTTTGTAATAGATTTATTTTCTTAAACTAATAAATTATTTATAACAACGTATTTAATTTTGTTTTTGTAGTAACAGTATCTTATACTATTTTCAGCCCTAATTCTATTTTTATTTCAGCAAAAAGAATAACCATACAGCTCAAGTGGCAAAACTTAACGCCACGTTATACTACCAATATTGATATTAAAAATATTTTAAATATTATTCCAATACGAGATTTAAACTCAAAATCATCGTGTCCCGTATCAGCAGACATTTTTTTAATAGGTTTAAGCATCATTAAAAAACCAAAATGTTGTTTAAAGCTTTATTTATTATGAAATTTTATATAAATTAAATATTGTGTTCATATTTTTAAACTAAGCTAAGCCCAATCCTGAGCTACTTTAAAAATCGAAATGTAAAATTATATAGAAATACCGACACCTACAATAACTTAATTTTTGAATATATCTGACATATAACATTATATCTTAATAATAATTTATATTATTATAATTAACTATTGTCATTATATATTTCTGTGCGTAAATAACTTATTCATAACTGTTATTTGATAGGAGTGAGGAGGATAGATGTTTATTTGGTTAAATCCGCTTATCTCCTTCCGTGTTTTATCTTATTACCAGATAGAAAAATTACCTCGGATTTCGGACTACTCCTTTTAATCCAAAGTTACTCCAGGCCCGCCCAATTCTGTGTTCCGTACAGAAAAACCTTTTTCCAATAATTCTTTTGACAAAGCCTTAATGATAGTTTCGTCGGTTTTCGGTGGAATTAATATTATTGCATATCTAGAAAATAAACAAAAAAATAATAAGTTACCAATCAAAAAGCAATTTTCTATAACTTTACGTTGTGTCCCGTTTAACAAGATAATCAGTCAGGCAAGCTACTGTTAAGACGCTTCGTTCTCCAAGCAGATAATTTTCACAATTGAACAACTACATAGATATTTCTTATTAAAAGTTACTATATTAGGCCGTCGTGGCGCAGCGGCACAAGGGTGTGACTGTCACGCGACGGTTGTGGGTTTGATCCCCATGATTTATATGATGTTGATATATGTTTTCATGTTTTCGCTCTGTGTCGAGGCAAAGTGCGGCGTTGAGTTCCGCCACTCAACACGGAATTTCTCCAGAATTCGGCGGAAAGTGGGGAACGAAATGTCTTAACATTAGGTTCCCTCTGCCTACTCTGCTGTGTGCGGGATACAGCGTGAAGCTGAAATATTTTTTTTATCTTTATTATAAATTACTATATTCAAAAGTAAATTTTTTCCTCACCCGCCACCTCCCGCCCCCGTCAATTTACACGCTAAGTTATATTTCAAAGCAGACGCCCTTATATTTTCTAAGGAGGGGTGAGACACTCCCAATGACGCTAACAAGCAATGATTCATGTTCCATAGTTCCTGTAAGAGAATGTAAAACCAGAGTTAATTAATTTATAAAATCCTATTTTGAATAAAATTATCAGACTTTATTAATATACCCCTATCCTATACAATTAAAAAAAAAAACTTACTGATAAACGCTGATAAAGTATAGCTGAGTCTTCTACATTAGTTACGGAAAGCTTCTTCATAATCTGAAATAATTACGAAAAAGTTTTATAATATTTGAAAATAAAACAAAGTAAACACAAAAATAATAATAAATAAAATTAAAATAAGTTATGTTTATAAAGCAATGTTTCACGTTATAATTCCATTTCACTATACCTAGTAATCTTTAAAAGTCCGTCAGTAAAAGTCAAAAAGGATCTTGTCTTTTAGTTCTACAGAGAACCTAGTGTTAATATACTTCTTTCCTCACTTTTCGTCAATTTTTTGAGAATTGCTGTGTCGAGTAAATCAACACCGCTACGTCTTGTTAAAATTAAATACTTAATTCGTTTCCCCGGCTGGGAACCGAACCCAAATCTGTAAATTTTCTTTTATTTTTTTAATCTAACATATTATAGGTTCATCAACTTTTAAATAAACCCACCTCAGCTGCATTATTGGCAATAGAACCCAAACCGTCCATAACACTTTTCACTGCATCTGTGTTCCAATCTTTTAGAGCCTTTACTTTCTCAGCCAAAATCTTAGTTTGTCGACTAACTTTAGTATCTATCAGCAATATGCGCAAATTAAGGCTATAGTCAGGTATTATAGGTTTTTCCCCTTTAGTGAAACCTACTAATGACCCGAATGTGCATGTTGAATTGTCTATACCTGTAAAAAACAATTAAAAAGACATTAACTAAAAGAAAATGAAGATGCTACATTGATAAGGAAAACTTGTATAAGAAAGAAAATTACCTATTTTTAAATTAAGATAAAGGGAAGAAATACTGTATAGACATTCAGACATATTGGGGAGTAATTTTTAACCCTATTTTAACCTAAGAAAAATGTGTGTTGTATGTTTGAAGTGTTTGTGTATGTGTGTACCAAAGAAATTAATCGATTTTGATTTGAAGATTATCAATTTTTTTCTAATGATGAACGTATGCAAGCAAAAGAGTTTGTGTTGGTTGGTTTTTTATTTTGTAAAACAGTATAGTGAGGTGGGTTCGATTCCCATTTGAGGAAATGAAATATTTTAAATTTTCATTTCTTCACTGTAGGGTCCAGGTAAGTTAAGTCACTCAACACCCAATGGCTGCAGAATACGGCAGAAGTGGAGAGCGGATTGTCTCAACACTATCTCAAAGCTAAAAATAGGTATAGGCATATCCATTAGCCTTTATCTATATTACATGTTTTTATATTGAGAAATTGAC
>DWNA01002362.1:0-11946 GCA_018249835.1 Heliconius besckei
ATATACTTTATTGCACATAACATTTACACAAATTATATACAAAATACTTAAGTGGAAAAAAAACATGTACAATAAGGCGGCCTTATCGCTTAAAGCGATCTCTTCCAGGCTACCTTTGGTCGTTGGATTTGTATAAAAAGATGGTGGGTGTTGCATTAAACTGCAGGAGATTATTTAATAGTAGAAATAAAAATAAAATACATATATATATATATACACATACATAGATATATATATATACTACGAATAGTAAACTATTTTTTTTACACAGAAGGAACCTAGGTATCTAGTGTCATTCATTCCATTCCCATTAAGACAACTCCGTTTCTCTTTTTTCGCCAAATTGCCACACCACAGCGAAGAGATGAATCATTTCCTAGAGTGGGAATCCAACCTACTACGCCACGACTTCCAATAGTATAACCTTCTCTACGCTTTCCACTAACATAAATATCGCGTGAACGACGCGTTAACACAATTTATTAACACAACTCTTTTACTATTAATGAGAATCCTTAAATATCATGTTTAACTAACTTTGCCTCAACTTTACCCAAATTTCTTTTAATCGGTTCATACTTATACTCACATTAGAATAAGTAACCGTAAACAAATATTGATTGACACTTCCTTCTTTATTAGTAGGTGTATTAAAAACTTCAGGTGTCTCTATCATATTAATTGTGTCCCGGCCAGCTCGATGGTGTTTCATGTCTACTGAACCGAGGCGTACTGTAGCTTCCAGTGTGAACGTCTTTTGAGTAGCCGTCAGTTCTAATAGATTTAATGAGAACACTAGGAACTTATCATATTCCTGTGCCTCGTTTGCCGTTTTTCTATTAACACTTACTATTAATTCTGAAACGTAAATTTTAAATTCAATAATATAATCAAATTCATTAAGTTACACAAATCAGTTCCACCTCCCATCCATTCTGAATACATTTTGTGCTTTTTCATAAAACTGCCTGCCTTTAATATAAGAACAGAATAAGAAATCGAACCAATATGGTACTTTTTTTGCAAAACGATATGGCATTCGGTTTTTTTTTCACTAACGGTACCTTTCATGATAAAAAATGCCTCCACTTCTGTCAATTGCACAGATTGCTCATCAGATTTTCTTTGTTTGGATCGAGCGCTATCTCTTTTTTGTTTTTCCGCTGGGTCAAGATATTTCAAAAGAGACAGACTAGATGCTTTCGAGTCGCTTGCCTATAAATAACAAAAATAGTAAATAACTTCAAACTTTTTCTCCTGCTTAACATTAGACTCTACCGTGAACATATAATCTATTTTATAACAGTATGAAATCGTCAGATGAAAGGATTAAATTACATAACAACTGAGAACAACTTCATAAATGTGACAACAATAAACAAAATATATATTTTTATTTACTCGATTAGAATATATGACAAATAAATATTACTTTCTCCATTTATCTATTATCTTACAAGGTATACATATGGAGACACTTTTTTACACATCGAAATGAATACTAATTTAAATAATGTATAGATAATATATATTTTACCACACATAAAATTAATATATACCATTAATCAATTCTAAAGTCTAGTGAGTTAAACACTTCTATTTCACAATGTGACAAATAATTACCGCACCGGCCTCATCTTGAATAATAAGAGAGCTTTCGATATTACGGCCAGATAAAATGTATGCAAATTTGTAGCAAAATATCTTTAAAGTAAATAAAAAAATGAATGCTTTAGCAATTCAGGAAACAAAAAAAACAAGAAAATATACTATATTTATAGCATGTTTAAAATATGAACATGAATGAAAAAGTTGTTCTTTTACCTTTAATTGAGTAGCTTCTTCAGAGTGCGGTAAAGGCATGCTGACTAATATTTCGCATAATGTAAGTAATCTGTAAATATTTTTTTCATTACATATCATAAATAATTTAATCAAATTATAAACTAAAATTTTATTTAAAATTTATCAAGTGTATTAGCTAAATGTATAAAAGAATAAAATAAACACACCTGTCCTCAGAAACGCTGACAGCAATTTTTTGTAACTCTCCCATAACTTTAATTTTGGGTAACCTAGGGTCATCCGTTATCAGACACTTGTGTATTTGTATGACGAGGTCCGTGGGCTGTAGGAGATGTAGTGGAGTCGCTACATTCGAGGCTATGGCCGATTGCCAATCCTCACTGGGTGATGCGACGACGATCTGTTTGTACGTCACTTTGTTAATTATAATATCTCTTTTTATTTTTATATTAATAATATTTTTTCTATTTCTCACTTTACGCATAATTTTATTTACATACATTTACACTTAGACACTGTGTCGCTGTCTAGATAACCTTTACTTATTTGAAATAATAAATATATGGCCAAAATCAACTCACCTGCATCTCAGTAAGTCTCAAAGCCATTCGGTCGTAGCTGTGAGCGGCCACCTCGCGCAGTATGTCGGTGTCGGCGAGGCCGCGGCGGTGCAGCGCGTGCACATCGAGGGGCTCCGCGCGCCCTTCCGATTGCACTTTAATTGCACCTAGTTTTACTACTGCGCAGGATTCTTTGCTACAATAAATAAATATTTAAATTATTTTCATATGTAGCTCTTAAGTAAATATGCATGTACAAAATTAGGTTCCTAAATTATATGATTAAATTAATTGAACTGGCCTGATGATGTTTGTAATATTTATATTTCTAATTCATAACAAAAATAAGAATAGTACTGAATTACACTATATTATACAGAACTGAAGATTTTTTAACCTGTATCTTTGTGTAATTTTTGTAATGCAATGGTTTCATTTGTTATTATTTTAGTTTGTATCTTTTTTGTTTAATAGATCATTCTTCAGAAGTATTCCTACAAGCAACAGACAAGTAATATAAAATAATATTTTTCTCACCCCTTGTACATGCCAGTCTGCGGTACAATAATATATGAGGCAGCAATGTCGATATCTAAATCTATGAATGTGTGGTGATGCACCGCATACTGCATACCTAGAGCTGATTTCTCCTTTAAATCCGATAATTTATTTTCAGCTGCGGCTTGTAACCTTTAATAAAACATAATATATATCTATTAAATATTTTCATGTACTTATTTAAAAAAAATGTAATTAAATACAATTCTTAGAAACCACTAAATATAATGGGAATGTTTCAATAAAATGATATACAAACATAACATTAAAAGAACTATCAAATTATTGTTTCTAGATATAGTACTAAAATAGGCAAAACATTGTTCATATAAAACTCACGTAGTCAAAGCAGTGGATTCGGAGGGCGGCTTAAACACATTTACAATCTCTATGACTGTCTGTGCATCATACACTATTTGCAGAGGTCGTGCTTGTACTTTAACTCTTTGATCACAAGCTCCATCTAATAAAATAAGCATACTTATTAGTAAAATCTAAAACCTGTTTAAGTAAGATCTAAAAACCTCTTTTTAGCTTTACATTTTACATGCATTAAGCAACAAGAGGTTGCAGCATTATCAGTAATGAAATTTAATGCTACACTTCAATCAGAGCGGGAAAATAGAAGTAATTCATTTTCCAAATAGGTTTGGAGCCCACAGTCTTCGCGTCTACAGTGAGACACTGTCCGTATCTGTGCTTATCTTGTTTGATATATATAGTTAGTAGTTTGATCGCCAATTCCAACTTCACTAAAATGATTCCATTTATAATAGAATGTACAAACTTGATAATGAATCCAGCTCAGACTTATATAAACTTATAGTTATGGTTTTTAGTAAATAAAATCTATTGTAAAAAAAGGAATTATTCGAAAATCAATATAAATTAACTAGTAATCTAAGGATAAACAATTATCTTATTTATATACCTAGTGGATTAGTTTCAAATATAACATTTAATAAGTTAACATCCCTCGAGACCTCTTTCGAAGTAACAAGTTGTGGTTCGAAATTCCCTTGAAGTTTTCCTGTCACTGTGAAAGCACGCATTTGGATATCCACTCTGTAAAAAAAAAATAACAATTAATATAGTGGGGATGGTATATAAGTAAATAGATATTTCAACATTTCTCAATTAGAAAAATATATTTCATGAATATATGTAAGATATATAATAAACAGAAGAAACTATTTAGCATTTCAAGAATTCGGATGCCGGGTGAATGACATTCACGGCGATTCAGGGCAAGAAGCTCAGAGCAGTGTCAGAGAACTTGACGATTGTGACTTGACTCGACGAAGAATATTTCTTATGATAAATTAAAGAAACAAATGACTAATTATTATATTTTGTTTGTTAATTGCACAAAATACGAAAAAGTATTTTGTAATAGTCTAGTTTTTATGGCCGAATTATTATCATTACCATTAGTAGTGAACTTAGTGTCTCAACACTAGATTCTCTTAGACTACTTTGCTACACAAAAAAATCTCTCACCTCAAAGCATTAGCACTCGGTCGTTGCAACAATCCCACTTGCACGGTCTCCACACAAGCCTTCAAAACCTCTCCAACGTCGGTGACGGAGACTTGCAGTTTGTCGAGTACGAAGTGACTCTCCACCGCCACGTACTCTGTGGGCAGGTGTAGCGGCGCCGTGTTCTCTTGGTAGTCGATCGCGCGGAATAATTTAGCCTTTTCATCTGGTGTCATCGCCTTCTCGAATTGTTTCACTGTTTATATCATATATTTGGTAGATAGTGTTTGTTTTATAGAGGTAATCATTGTAGTATAAGATATATACCAAGAGACAGCCTCTTCGATCAACGGTGTGATTTGAAGTAAAATAATAAAATATAAATAGGATAACAATTTTATAATTTTTATAGCTTTTTAGTGATAAGAATTAAATCACGTTGTATCCCACACACGGCAGGATAGACAGAGGAAACCTAGTGTTAAGACACTCCGTACCACACTTTCCGCTGAATTTTGGAGGCACTGCGTGTTAAGTGGCAGAATTTAACGCTGTGCTTTGACTCGACATCAGAGCGAAGAAATGGAAATATAAATCAAAATAAATATTTTATTTCCTCGAGTGGAGATCGAACGCACAACCAGTTCCGTTTACAGTCACATTTTGCGCCCCTGCGCCATGCCTGGCCTCGATAATATAACTTATCTACCTTTAACAATCTGTTAAATCTATTGTATACAGACATACTATAGATTTATATATTTTACACGATTATATACATAATGTTAAGTCAAAGATGAATAAGTTAGGCAGTAAGAAACCAAGAGACAGCTTCTCCGAGCAACTATGTATTCTGAAGGACCACAATAAACGTTGTAATTTTAATACCATTTTTTGATAGGAATGAAATCAATTTAAATTAATTTAATTATAATAACGTGCATACTAATAGCGACGCCCTCGGTGAGCTCTTCGTCTTTGGAACCTCCGGACCACCATCCACTGAACCAGCCACGTGATTTTTTCGCTTCTTCCTCTAATTTTCCCAAACGTTCCACCTTAATTGGTAAATAAAAAAAAATATGAAAGATTAACATAAATATGTGTGCAATGTTTTGGAATATTTTTACTTCATTCAGTAGTTTTTTCAATATCATTATCAGACAAGTTATATATAACGCGGTTTCAGATGTTCGTTGATTATTAAATGGTTATGGGAAATAAATAAATATTTTTAACCTGATATAATGATCCCGCACACAGCAGGTTTAACAGAGGGAACCTGGAAACCTAATGTTAAGTCACTTCCGTTCTCATTTTCCGCTAAATTTTGGAAGCATTGTATGTTGAGTGGAAGAAATTAACGCTTCGCCCACTTCCTCGAGTGGGAGTCGAAACTTGTCGCGTTTACTATAATTACTTAATAAGCAATCATTTCAACTTCATATCAATTGTAACTATGATGTTATATTTTATACAATGTAAATGATTTTATAAAGATTAGATGCTGATAACATTTACAAGAGCTCCTAGCACTACTGTTTGTTTACAAATCGATACTATATCTACGAATATGATCTTAATGTGAATATTCAAAAAACCTATAAAATTTATTTATTTGTTTTTTTGAACCACACCATCATATGTTTGGCCACTCACCTCCATTTCAATCCGCTGTCTAATAACAACCAAATTAAACAAGTCCAAAGACTTTTCAGCTTCATCTAGCACACATTGCTGGTCTTTTGCCACTTTCCCTTTACAGCTAAGCTTGTTCTGATACGCCGAAGCATAATCTTTACAAAGTTGTCTGTGTGCTATCATGTGATCCCAATTCCAATTATTCCTTCGTCTTCTTACTTCTTCCTCTAAAATGCATTTGAATGCAAAACGCCACCATTCTTTGTAATGACCTCTATAGTTTTTCAGGTCTGGGCGATATTTTCTGCAAGATGATGGAAAATTTGTACTTTTTATTACAATAGAAACTCGATTATCTGGCCCTCAGTTCTGAGGATTAGCGATTCACGGGATTACAAACCGCGACCAATTATATTCAATATCCACTTATTTTATGTCTACTTGCAGTTATTACATACAAATAATTAAGAAAGTTTAGTATTTTTAGAAAGTTCTTGAAATTACCAAATTAACTGAGAAGATTTTTAATAACATAACATGATATTCGTTTAATAACAAACACATAAAACCATTTATTTATCTTTGACATATTTTTGGTTATTGCTCATTCAAACCAAATTTATGTTTACTTTTAAATGTTTTATCATACATCTCTTTTATCGCAAGTCGCAATAATTTCAAATAAACGATATAGTTCACCAAAATTATTATGTGTATGTACAATGTACATATATTTACACAAGTATACATACATATACACATAAATATTCATAAGTATTTTATAGTTTTATAGAAATATTGAGATTCCATTCCAGTAAAATATCAACTAAATAATTGATAATAAATATCATAGTATGGTAAGCAAGACAAAGAGAAATCGGCAGAAACTGGAAAACGGAGTGTATGGACATTAGGATTCCCTATCTTGCTATATGCGGGATACAGCGTGTAGCTAAAAAAATCAATCCTACCTGTAAGGTGCACCTTTACTCATTCGGTCCATAGAGTCGGCCAGCAACATCATATCTTGGTACTGGGATTTGGTCAGACTAACAGACAATTGCTCCATATGTAAGCTTAGTATCACTTTAGGTATACTAAACTTGGGCGTATCGCCTTCAGGTTTGGGATTCAACTTTAACTTGGCAGTGGCATTTATTGGACCCAAAGCTGTAAAAACAACCATTATTAATATAGAAATAGATGTATTTATATTTATTTTTCTTGGAACAAACATAACAGGCAACACAACAAATATATTTTTTAAAAACAAATACAAATATTATTTACCATACTGATAGAATGATGGTTTTGCCGATTTTGTTGCAATCTCATTTTGTAGCCGAAACTTGATGTCATCTGCACTTGATTTTGAATACAATTCAGTAGTTGGGTTCCAATATATAGCTAGGCCTTCTAAGTCTAGAATCTGTTAAATCATTCACATTTTTACAACTTAATAATAATTACCTTAAGCTATCATAATCGTAATTTAAAAAAATACAAAATTAAATCATTTTTGTATTTATAGATAAATGTTAAAAAGAAAGTGTTTCTTTTTAAATATCATTTTTATATCTAATATTTTTTTTTGAAAAGTTCACAGAGTCCAAAGTGCGTGTTGGAAGCTATGGCTATAATTTTTTATTTTATAACAATAAAATATTTATTTTATATTTCTATAATAAAGTATATTTAAGTAGAAATATAAAATAGTTACTTCTGTGTATAGCCTTCTTAAGTAAATTATATTATATTATATAAATATATATTATATTTTTTTTATTTTTTTTACTTTTAAAAAATAAATGCCCCGTCCCGAGACCCTCAGGAAAAAAGGCATTCACTATATTCTTGTTAATATAAACACCCCCCCCCCTCCTTCCCCTTGTTAAGTTAATAAATAAATAAATCAAATTAATACATATGTTTAAATAAAATACTGTTAAATCCAGAGTATGGGAACAGAAATATGGGAATTCGTGTGTGAATGGATAATGATTACATGTCCGTTATTGATGATTGCTGTGGTTGTGTTACGAAAACGGTATCTCCAAGAACTTTATTAATTATGGTGGAGGAGTGTAATGCTGCCTGTTTCTGAAGGATGTGAATATTTATAAATATATATATTATATAATTATATTATATAACTAAATTATATTATTATAATTATATTATTATATTACTATATCTACAATCTACATGTGTGAATGAATTTTAAGAATACAATTGCATTGTAAATTTTACTGGAAGATAAATTTATATAGCCATTTGTGTTTCTTAATCTCCATCTAGATTACTATTGTTGAGATCACATTGAGACACTCCGCTCCTCAGCTTCTGCTCAATTATCAAAACATTTTGTGTTCAGTGGCAAAACCCGATGTTGTACTTTGTACTTTTCAACAGAATGAGAAAATGAAAATAATTCGTTCCCCTGAGTGGGAATGTCATAATTAGTTATGTCACACACAATTATATTGTGGTTACCTTAAAAATTTTCGTGACAGCTTCCTGTATCACAGTTTGTTTCCAATTCTCATCAGTTGTATGGACAGATAGATTGTGAAGGGTTATACCAAATGAGAAGGGTGCCTTTGGATTTGTAATGCTATCTTCATATCTAACATGTATATCAGTTATTTTTAACTGTACATTCTTAATTATTTGTGTTACTAATTTTTCAACAAATGTCTCATCTAGTTTATTTTGATCTATAAAAATAAAAAATATATTCTGTTGTAATACAAACTATTTATATAGTAAACCTTATGAAACATTAATTCTTATAATACAAATGACTAAAACATTTAAATACCAAACATCACATATATTTCTATATCTTGAATAGTATACATTTACTAATATAAATTATAATAGGGTATTGTATATATTATTATTCACATATATATAATGTCTTATTTCATTTTAAATTGCTAAAAATACAGTACATGTACAGATCTCAGTAAGTAACAATTACCAAATCAAAAAATAAGAAACTTCAACAATACCTTTTTCAGCCTCTCTTTTCTTAGCTTCCTCTACTCTAGCAAGCTCAGCTTGTTTGGCAGCAAGTGCCATTTTCTCTTCCTTTTCTGGATCATATTTGATTTCAGCCGTGGGATTTACAATAAGGAATAATCTCTCTATTGTTGCTTCTACAGATGCACCATACAAATTTTTCCATGGTATTTTAAGTACCAGTTTTCCTATTGAAATTTTATAAATATTACATAATGAAAATCTATATTTCTTTTACATGGAGTACTATGTCTCTATTGCATTGACCTGGTTACACAATTTGAGATGCTTTATTAAAGTACATTCAATAAAGTGACATAACTTAAAAAATATTATTACTCACATTATAACATATAATATTTAAATAAAATAAGTGTAATTTTTTTGTAAATATTATTATTATTTATATACGTAACTAAATCAAATCAAATATATTTTTTTTATACTATTCTATATTACTACAATTACACACATTTTATATAAGGCGACCATTGCCCCATAGATTACAATAACATTATGGTATATCAAGAACAATCTGCCAATTGACCTCCAAATTATAATTGAGTTGTGTGAGTCACTAACACAATGAAAGACTAGTGATTGAGGGCATGATGTCATTTATAGAATGCTGCTTTGTAATAATTAGTATACTTTATGTTGCATGCTAAATATACTTACCTTGGTAGACATATTCAGTCTATTTAAATGTTATTACAAATATTTATGTCATAAGTTTAACAACATTTAACATTTTTGTCACAAAAAAATTCCAAGAATTTACAAGTATTTAATAAAATAATGATAATTGAATGACTGAACCTTGAAATTGTAATTTGAAGGGTATGAGTTCAATATTCATTCAAATAAGTTATTCAGGCAGAGAGGACCTGAGAGCCATTAAGACATTATGGAGAAAATAGGGAACAGCTACTTTATGCTGAATTTTCGAGGCATTTCTTCTTGAATGGCAGAATTCATAGCTGCACTGACACCTGGTTACTAGAGCAAGGAAATAAAAATATTAATCATATCAATCAATCATTCCCTACAAATCGGATTTGAACCTACAACAGCCGCATTTACTGTTGGATGCTTATGCCCCTGTGCCACGACAACCCAACACATCATTTTTTAAAAGTTTAAATCAATTCAAAGTTTATTTTATTTTTTCACTTATTGGAGAACAATTATAGTTTGGTATTATTAAGTATCAATTCTTACTGAGAAATCAACAAGTCAAAAAGACTTATACAATTATAAAGCATATATATAACTTTAAATATTTAAGATTATATTCATTTATATTATTTAAAAAAATATATATTATTTTACATAAATAGAAAAAATTTAATTGTTTAGGCTTAAAAATATCATTATTTTAATAGCTAAAAATATCCAATCGTTTACACCTCAATTTACTTAAACAATAATATCGTAAAGAACAAAATAAATCCAGTACAGTACAAACCTAAATGCCCATAGACAGTTTGAACAGGTATGTTAAGTTCTTCCAAAGCATTTTGTTTTAATATAAGGTTTTCCAGTACTACATCCCCTGGAAATAACGAAAAGACATAAATAACTAGTGTTACAATTTTGAAGTAGTAGTAGTATGACATCATTCTTTCCTCTATAAAACCTTACCGCCCCAAATCCCAAGTTTTAGCTGAGATCTATTTAAATTTTCCACGTAATCTCCGAGGAACCTATTCAGTACATCCACCACGATTGACTCAAAAACCATTTTGAATATTCACGTTTGACTAATATCAATAATAATATATATTTATTTTTATGTTTTGATCACTTATGTCATGATAAGAGTAAAACATAAACATTTTAAAAAACTGTAATCAATTTTATGAGTAATTTCTGGATTCATTTAATTTAACAAATATCTTCAATACACTATTTACACAATGCATGAATTTCAAAACTATATTTTTCGTATTGCGAATTACGAATTATGATTATCCGTCTCGCTGACAGTACTGATATTTGATTCTGACATAATACGGTATCAGTGCTGCCAGCAGCTGATCTAACTCTCCATCTCCAGTCCCTTGTAATACACAAGACTTGACACAGCGCAGCTTTTAACATAAAAAAAAAACGTTTTCATTTATATTTTAAAAAGCCGATTTTAACCACATGAACTGTTGTTTTCTACAAACTATTGATAATACTAAAGTTAAACTTAAGTTCTTTTCTTAGTGTGGAATAACACTTCAATAACCTTAAAAACGCTTTATTTTTTTGGGAATAGTTGTATGGCGTTTCTAAATTACTGTGTGTTATTAATTACAAGTTATTACATTACTATTTTTTCCTTATTTGAAAAATAAATATACAATATTGGATAGTAAAAAGACAAGAAGACTTATGATCATTTCCACTTTAGATATTTCCTATCTCATTACTGCAAATACACAAGATATATTTTTATTGTTGTCATCTCCAACGAATCATCGTTAATATTCTGTACTATCATTGGATTCGTCTTTCTTTTTAGTCTCAAAATAATTTAAGTTTTAATAATTCATACGGAAAACAAACCTTTAAATTAATCTACCTGATTTAGTGAAAAATCTACGAAGCGGGCAACTTTATACAGAACACTACAGAAAATATATGGAATATATATATATTCCACAGAATAAAACCAATTTTTAAATATTTTGTATCTTAGCTAACAAGTAAGTAAGGTATAGCGCGCACTAGTGATTTTTGTCACCGTGACTGTTGCGTCACTGTCACCGTGTACATTACACTTAATGTAGGTGCGCGCATTTGGATACGTGACAATTGGGTGACTTTTTGTCCGCGGAGGACGGCAACACGCCGGTGACGCAACTGTCACCGCGTCCATAGATTTGTA
>DWNA01002363.1:0-11946 GCA_018249835.1 Heliconius besckei
ATGTTCTGGTACATTTGGACAATGTTTGAAATTTCGTGCTTTCGGGTGGCGGTGAGGTACGGCCCGCTAGTTATCTAGCTAGCGACGACAGGTAGCCTACGTGTTAAAACCTGTTTACGTGGCAAAAAGACGAAGAAATCGAAAACCGAATAATTCGGCCGAATATCCGGTTCGGTATAGTTTAAACCGAATAGTATTCGGTATTCGGTTATTCGGTCAAACCACTATTCGGCGCATCCCTACTAATTACCTTTCATAATTATTAATTTTGTTAGGGCTGTTTAAACAGGAACATAAAAGTTAAAATTGGACACAATTTCTTTGAAAAACATTAGTCTGCAAATTTCCTCTAAAATGATTAACTTCCTCTAAAATGACTTGTATTGTTAAAAACAAAATATTCCTTTTAAAATATTGAGGTCATGGTTGTGCAGTGAGTCACCTGTACATGACTGTACATGACTGTGGTGGTTGGTTCAATTCTTAATTGTTGCATTGAGTTCTGCAACTGAATTCTCTATGCCTACCTTGTAATGGTATTAATTATTGAGCTGAAAAAAATATTTACTTGTCACTCAACAATAATTCAGCTTCCCCGCACACAGCAGAGTAGGCAGAGGTAAGACACTCCATTCCCCACACGAATTCTAGTGACATTACGTGTTGAGTGGCGAAATTCAACGCCGCGTTTTGTTTCAACACCAGAGCGAAGAAATGAAAACATACATTTAAATAAATATTTCCTGTCATGAAAATGTTGATCAAACCCACAAGTAATAGATTTTGCAGCACACTTTGTGCTCCTGCGCCGCCGACTGGCCTCCATTAATAATGCAGAAATATTAATGTTTGTTTGAAGTGAGCTTAAGTACCACTAGATACAAACTACAGCAAATCTTTATTTTTTTGTTATTTTGTTCTAATGGGAGTTGAGTGTCTTAATAGCTTATATGAAAGAAGACTATTTTAAATTGTATATTTTTATATTTAAAATGCCCTTATATGTATTATGCTCATACATATGTATGTCCATAGTAAATTATTTTTTTTAAATTTTAGATGCCCATATTTACATCGCACAGCCGGCGACACGGAACGTCGATATCACCTCCGCTACTACAAAACGTGTATGTGTGTTCACGACACTGATGCCAGAGGACTTTGTACCAAAAACGGGGCCCATTGTGCCTTCGCGCACGGAGCCCCGGACCTTCGCCCCCCAGTCTTGGACATGAGGGAACTTCAGGCCCTGGAGAATCCAGATGGAACTGATGGTGACGCAGCGGCACCCAACGCTTTAGATAGGGAACGAAATTTAATGAATGAGGATCCTAAATGGCAAGGTAGTTCTTTAATTATTTGTGGAGTAAAATAATGTTTTATAAATAATTGATTTAATTAATTTCAAATTTGTAAGTTTTTAAGAATTTTGTGTATTGTGAATTAAAGTCTTAGTGAATAAAGAATTAACTTATTTTAAAAATTGAAGTATTTCAATAGATTGATTGTTTCTACCATCTTTTTTCCCCATGGACATTAATGATATCTATATTCCTATCATTCTTTAGTGTTCTCAATATATGAACAAATGTTAAAATATGTTTTTGCACAATTAATTTAAAATAGTCTGTTGAGTTTTTTTGCGCTGGTTCTTCTCTGGTCAGAGGCATTAACTTTAGTGAACTGGTGGTAAATTATTTGATGTTAAAAAATTTTGAATAAAATTATTTGACTTTGACCTTACACTTTCAAAAATATTGTTAATTATGTTTAATAAAAATATTAATGGCGTTAATGTTTCCAGATACGAATTATGTTTTATCATCATATAAGACAGAACCATGTAAAAGACCACCTAGGTTATGTAGACAAGGGTATGCCTGCCCACAATATCACAATAGTAAAGTGAGTATAATATTATATTTAAATTTACACTTGAAATTTGTTATTATCATAGAGTGCTTGATTGCAAGTGAAATGGTTTTGGGTTCGATACCCACACATATAACATAACTTCTGCCACTCATGCTATATCTCAAAAACACCCATTTTTTAAGACATAACATGGGCTATTTAGCTAGAGAATTGTAAGTTGGAATTAAATAGTTTTCCAATAACACAACTACTTACTATATGTATAATGAGTATGCTAATGAATGGAAAGTAGAAAATGGGGTGTCTCAATTTTCAGGGTTGAGGGAACAGACGAGAAGGTAGACTATGCCTAATGTAAATGTATGCCTAAATAGAAAAAAATGTATAAGAATCACTTTGAATAAAATCTGAATTATAGGATTTTTATTTTGTAAGAATTAGAGGACTTGTTTTTAATCAATACTGTAAGGAAATTTTAATATTTAAAATATAAACTTTATTATTAGAATGTTATCTAATTTGTGTAGTAAATATCGTAACAATAAGGAAAATGGGTATATTCTTAGGAATTTATAGAATTGTGTAATCATTTATAAGTAATTAATAGCAAATGTAGTAATTATTATAAAATACTTATAGATAAGTTAGTAATATATACAAAACCCAAAATATTTATTAATCTTTTATTCTACAAACATATGTAAAAGATATTGAGATTAGCAACTGATTGATTTCATTATTGGATGATATTATGTAAAGTTATTTATTCCACTAAAGCACCGCCTTGGCGTTGCTTGTAAACTCAGCATTTTATTTAGAATATCTTCAAACAACATGTCGTTGCAAAATAAAATACAATTATATTTTTCTTGTTGTATCTTATTCTTTAATTGACATTTATTCAAACATTTATAATATTTCGGTTTATTTTGTAACAATATGACAGATTTGTATTGCATATTTTAGGACAAACGTCGATCACCTAGGAAGTACAAATACCGCAGCACGCCATGCCCCAATGTGAAGCACGGCGAGGAGTGGGGCGAGCCCAGCAACTGCGAGGCTGGCGACGCTTGCGGCTACTGCCACACGCGCACCGAGCAGCAGTTCCACCCCGAGATCTACAAGTCCACCAAGTGCAACGACGTGCAGCAGGCCGGCTACTGCCCGCGTGGCCTTTTCTGCGCCTTTGCCCATGTCGAGCCTGACGACCCACGCGATCCCCGCGACCCCCTCGACCCCCGCGCGCCACACACGCCCGCCAGCCTCGCCGACCTCCTGTCCGCCGCGCTGCCGCCGCCCGCGCCGCCTCTGCACCACGCTAACGGTTCCGGTGATGGCTCCGAGTGCGCCTCCACCTCCTCAGGTGGCTCGGCCCGCGCCCCCGCCGTCTCCGGCCCCATGCCCACCGAGCCGCCCGCCGCGCCCTGGGCTGCAGCCGCTTTCGACGCAACCGTGCTGCAGGAGGTCGTGGGCAACGCGCTTGACGACCTGCACCTCGATGACCCGCGCAGTCTCGTGGCCGCGCTCGACCGCGACCTCGCCGACGCCGCCTCTGCGCCCGTCGCCATCCCCGGCTCGCCACTGCCGCCTTTCCTGCGCTACGCCGACGAGCGCCTCTACGCGCACTCACTGCCGCCGCCGCCGCGCGCCGACGCGGGCGAGTTGGCACGCCTGCGCGAGGAGGTTGCGGCGGCGCGTGCGGCCGCAGCGCGCTGGGACGAGCGCATCGCACAGGCACGCGCTGCCTGCGAGGCCTGGCAGCGCGAGGCTGACGACGCGCAGCGCAAGGCGGCGCGCGCTGAGCGCCAGCGCGACGAGGCCGCTGCGCACGCGCGCTCTTTGCAGCGCGAGCTGGAAACGGCGCGCCGCGACGCGCGTGACGTGCGGGACGTACGCGACGTGCGCGGGTTGCCGCTGGCGGCGCTCAAGGCGCTGCAGGCTCAGGCGCGCGTGGAGCTGGAGGAGATTGAGAAGGTGCTGTACGCGGAGACGGCGGCCACGTGCATGGTGTGCGAGGAGCAGCCGCGCGCCGTGACCCTGGCGCCCTGCAACCACTACGTGGCTTGCGACGCGTGCGCCGCGGCCGCCACCGAGTGTCCCTACTGCCAGACGCCGCTGCAGTAAACTATACTACTCATATGTTTTCTACTAATATATGTACATTTTTATCGTGAACTTTACAAGTACGCCGCGCGGTCATCGAGACGCCTCGGCAGTAGCTCTCTACTCTATTTAGAAAGAGAAATAATTATGTTCTGAGCTATCTATGAATGCTAAACTTTAAATCTCTCCTTTATAATATTTTTTTATATGTATGTTGAAGTAAATATCAGATAATAAATATAGGATATATTTAACGTTAGTGAAGAGCAAGACTTATTCTGGTAAACTTATTAAAATCTGCGCAGAATTAGATTTTCAAATGGATGCCACCGTCGCTGATTACCTATATATGATACGGTGGTACAAACTTCAACGAGTGTAATCATAGAACCTATTAAGAGATTAAGAAACCTTTACCTTTTTCTACTCTATCGTATATTTATAAAAAAATCGTCAGGTCAGTAATATATATACGCGGCGGGCACGAATAGGGCGAAGATGGACCTGTACCAAAGCTAACTAACAAAAAAATGATTGATTGAACAGATAAATACCTTTTTATATTTGTCTATTAAAATATTATAATAATAACTAAATATTTTTAATAAACGATACATATTATATTACATAGGGCATGATTACTGTAGGTTTTAAAATTTCTGATATGCTTTTGATGTTGATACATTTTGTTTAGAATCGTGTATTAGTGGTTGCTTTCTTACAAAATATACTAAATACAAAATATAATATAGCTATTTACGAGATCTTATATTGAAAATGAATATTGGACGAACTTCTTCATCAACATTATAATATAGCGTAGTTTTAGTGACAGAGTGGCGTATATGTTATAGATAGTATTTAAATGATAATGCTAGAGTGTGGGTCATTATTTATATGAAACTTACATTTAGTTTTTAAATCGATCGAAATCTCTTCTATGATCATTTTTAATATATAAATGAAAAAATTATTTTATCAATTTTATAATTTATTTTATTATTTATGTAATATAATAATATCGAGTAGTAACCGATTATTTGAATGGACATCGTAATCGCCCACCACTCGGCTAATTTTATTTCAACATGTTGAATGGCTATAAGACTATAAGAATATATTATTATCTTTAAAAATATAAATTATATTTGATAACCTCAGTACAATGGAATATTGAATCGTGCAAAAAGTAATGTTGATGGAAGAAATAATAAAATAGGTTTATAGATATATCACCTCTCATATGTGATAGGATCAAAAAGTTTTGACATGAATATTATATTTTCCAATATTGGTAGCGTTGTTTTCAATTTTATTCCAATTCAATGCTGCCATTTTAATAAAATTCAATTGACGCTGTATGTCAAAAGGTTATTGACCCTAGCGCTATATGAAAGTTGTAGTTTAGTTTTATATTCGAAAGTTTTGCATGATCATAGACTATATCTATATAATTATTCGCTAATCAAACAAGTTGTTACTCTTTATAACTTATTGGACAAGCTTATAGCTTCAGGAATGAAGGACCAATATCCACACATCCCTATTTATTGTCACCACTTTACAAACCTGGCCAAATGTCTATCGTTTTTAAGATTTTTTCTAACAAATCGATATTTTAAATGATACTTTCTGATGAATGATCTTTTTTACACAAATATATAAAATTATAAAATATTCTCAATTTCTTAGTAGCGTCTTAAAATTATCGAAGTAAAATAATTTTCATAATTAATTAAGTATTAGAGGTTTTTATTCGACTCCTGGACGATTGTTTTTGAACGATCTATAGTATTTTGATTTTATTTAGAAATGTCTTTTTATATTTAATTATGTTAGACTTTTTAAAATTACCATTTTAGTTCAAAAAATGCATAATATGGTATTTAAATTCAGGTCTTTTTAGTTATTCAGTTATTAGTAATTTTTTTTTTACAAAAAAAACGTGATAGTGCTTTTTATGTGTACATTCCTAATTAATTTAAATATGTTTTTTTTTGGTATACACATTTTAGTAATATTTTCGTGGTGATTGCATTTTTTTAAATTTTTTTTATAAATCATTGATAACTGACGATTTGTATTTTTTTTTAAAAAGTAAATTTTAATCTTTTTTTTTTATATTACTAACTACGTATTATTATTATTTAACAAGAATCTTTAGAAATTATTCCTTAATTCACCTGCTTTTTGTATAGTTTTTGAATTTTTTTATTTTATAACGAGTCGAGCCTTTTTTTGTTATTATATCAATGTTTACGCATTTGTTTTTTTTTATTTTATATTTTAAAACGTTGACTTTAAACAGAGGAAGCATCGGTAATTTTATAATCTGTTGTTTTTTCTTTCCATTTTTTTAATTACCTATTATAATATATTGTTTTATATAATTATTATTAATTTATATCGTATCGTATATACGATAAGAAAAGAAAAAAATATACTCGTAATCTTAGCTACTTTTATAATAAACTAACGCCGTTTTATAGGTTTTTTTTAATAATTTTTCTACAATAAAAAAAATATATAATATTAACATTATTTATATATATTTTAAAAAGAAAAATTAATTAATTAATTAGTACGTTTTTTGTATCGGTAATAGCATAGTAATAGTGACAACAAATTGAATTTAGTATAAAATTTAGATTTAAGTAGTGTTTTCAAATTGTATTCGACATTATTGTTTAAGTGTAGACGCGAGCAACGTGCATTGTGTGTAACCGGAAGCAATACAACCACAACCGCCTTTTACTCAATAAAGGAAAAAAATATATATTTATTAGGGCGATCGCCATACGTGTTATAGATGTTATAAAGAAAATCCTAACTTTTGTAGTCACTCTGTTTGAACAAGTAAGGGTTTCCCCTAAATATCTTTTTCATATACACTGCGGTTGCGGTGTCACCACGACTGCTTGGAACAAAAGATTTTACACGAACCTAAGAGGGATCTTTTTATATATATACATATATAAATAAATAGTTATCGATATATTATTCTAATAATATGTATGTTGTTGATGTGCTTTTGTTGATATACAGCGACAACCGCAGTTGTAATGTCGATACGGTACATTTTGTCGCGGACAGGTATAGGAGGGTGTGAGAGAATTGGATGCTTAAAATGTTTCCTGTTGGAAAGTCACGTGACCTCATTTAAACAGTCAATTTTATGAAGTTGGAGATAAGAAGTATGGATGAAGATGATACGTAGCATTTTACATGAATTAGTGCTTAAAAAAGAATTAAAGTTATGTTTTCTTTTTTTATTTGATACTTTTTGTATTTTTTTTAATGAAAAAATAATATTGATAGAAATTATAATCCTACATATCACTTTCATCTACAGTTGCTATGTCTCTGGATAGTACAGGCCTTGGGAATCGTCATATTGTCTCGTCTAAATTATACATACATATATATAGGCTGAAAATAACCTAACTATGCATAATTCGTTTTTATAATTATTTATTAAAAATATTCTAAACGCTGTCTTTGTATTCTGTTTGGATTCACAATATTTTATATATTATTATAACATTATTAAAATATCATATAGTAGTGTAGTAGGCCTAAATCGTCACAAATTGTTGTATGGAGTCGCGTGGAGTGATAGGTGTAGGGTTGCCGCATACTGTAAATTATAAGCAAAAAAAAACTTATTTATTTTACTAAAACGAAAATGCTAATCGGTTTTTGATTAATGAAACGTGAAGATTATTTAATATGAGATTTTTTATATTAACAAAGATATATTAATTTGGTATTTGTTTACAGTATGCGGACTAAATAAGTGTTGGAAACAAAATGTTCTGTGTTGCCATCGCCTATAAAGTAGCTTGCTAGTGTTTGTATTTCTAATATTTTTAAAACTAAACTAGATGTGTACTACAGTCACATTTATTTTTTATATAGTCTTTATCACATGGAGGATATTTCATCGGTGTATTGAGTTGATGTATGGAAAAAATATGTAATTTGCACTTTAATAACTAATTATTTTCTTTTATTTTAGCTTTTTTGACCATGTCATGTAATACTGGCTTAGAGTGGAATTTTCATTACTTTCATATTTTCAAAACATATCAATTACTACATTGAACTACAATATGCACAAAGTAGTTGGTTTTTTGTTTTCAAATATTGACTGTAATCTGATATTATATCAGAGTAGACTCTTTATGATTGAATTTGATGTGCAGTAATACTAAACTTTTTTTAACCATTTTTAGTGTTATTAACACACTAATAGTATTTAAAAACGTATAAAAAGCGGGATTTTACGCTCGCGTCTCTTTGGAATTGCCAAAAAGTCACGGGTTCGAGTCCCGTTACGTTAATTTTTTTAATACGATTTTAAATATTTTATTTATGTCTGAATGATAACTGTGTAAGATCTTTTTAGTTTTTGTGTACACACATATTTGTTTTTATTGCAATTTGCAGTCGTCTAGTGGCTCTAGTTGTTGTTTTTATTATACTATTAATTGTATTAAGCAAATTATTAAACACATTTACGATTCAATTTTACAGTTTTGCATTTTATATAAGCGATTTTTTTTATTTAGGACCAATTTTGTTTATCATTTATTTTATATAATGTTGTGTAAGCATAATAATGAATCCATTAAAATATGTTTTAATTTAATTTTAATTATTTAATCTTTAGGTAGGTAGGTCCAACAAATTCTTTCAAATTAATTATTGTTAGTTGATGTCGGTGGGTGACACTCGCAGATGAAATGTTTTTTTTTAAATATTTTTTTTATATTTATATTACAGTATGTAATTCCAATAAAGCTTGTAATTTGTCATAGTAGATATTTTATAAACAAAGTAATTTTCAAATCCATGTGATACAAACATGTAACAGAGAAGATTATAATATTCTAGGTAGGTAGGTTTAATAAATTTTAAATTCCATTCAATAAAATACGTGTTTTATTTATTAATAACCTTTGCCCTTATGTATAAAAATAATAATACAAACTAAATGCTAACTTAATTTATTATAAATCATATTGCAGTAAGTGTACTAACTAGATGTTACAAAGGAGTTCAAAAATATTCAATTTGGTACAAAAATAAAGGGTACAATCGATTTGGCTCTAAAAGGACGGACAATAATTTTAATGGATCAGAAAAATAATATAAACAAAAATCGTCAAAGAAAAATCCAAATTATTAAGCAGAAAATATTTATTATTTGATTATTAATTTATTTCATTACTTTAAATGCGTCGTAGTATTGTGATTGATGAATGTTATTATTTATTATTTTCTACTGTATATATAAGCATAGAGCTTAATCTAGAAGATATTATAAAAAAGGCGCGAACAAAATCATTTTTGGTTGTTATTTTATCCATTAACGAATATAATGATATTGACCAAATTACTAATTACTATAAAAAAATTACATTTAGTGAGTATTATAAATTAAAAGTAATAAACATTTTTATAATAATAAATATATAATTACATAATAGTAAATATAGGCTCAAGCCCATAGCCTTAATTGTATGTTTTGAGAAATAAAGCAGATCATTTAAATTAAAAAGCTATGTAGTATGATAAATAACAAAATGTTTTAGTTGCCATATTAATTTATAATTCCAATATGTACTCAATTATTATAACTGAAACAGCTGCATTTTCTAACATAGATTTTGCAAGAAAGTGTCCAAATATTATATAGCACTGTATCTATATAAAAAAATAATAATTGTTATAGTAAAATGTGAAAATCAAAAAAGTTGTATCGTGTTTATTCGCTATAGTAATCTTTTTTTCCAACAAGTATATTTTGTATTTCCATATTTTTCCAAAATATTTTATTTATTTGTGGCAACATCTCAAAATGATCAAAACACACATTTCATCAATATACTATACATGTATTTTATATACAAATTAAAATGTAACCTAACTAAAGCTTGTAGTCATGGTCAGTAATAAATGTTTAGTGTATTTTATTATATATAAATAAAATGATATACTTGCAAACGTTTTAAAATCGCGATATTCCATATTTAAATTAAATTATTGATTACCACACATTCATAATGGTTACAAATTTCATTTCCTTATGCCTATATATCAATAAATAAAAATAAACTTAGCAATAAAAACAGAATAAATAATAACTCAGTAAACTTATACTAATAATAAACATGTAATTAATAATTATAAAGTAAATATAGATTTTATATATTAAACTATCTACTATTAAAATCAAATTAATACACATTTCCTTTAAAACTGCTATTAAAACACATCTATAGTTATTATATGGTTAAATGAACAATTTTCGAGTATAGTTTAGACCGACTAGATCACAATATTGCTATTTTAAATTTTGTAGATAATATTTATGAACAAGAATATTGTTTAGGGTACAATTTTCTTTTATAACTGCCTATGAGAAAATAAACTCTTAATAGATATTTAAAAAAAAAATGGTAATTGAGTAAAGTCATTGTGTATTTCTGTATATTAGTGTAGTGTTTAGTTAAAACAATTATTTTCTATAAGTGTCGAGTATAATTAAGCGGGAAAGCTTTTAAAAAATTCAAAGATAACATTATTTTTTAATTTATAATGTTTATAATCTCATATGAACGTAAAACACCTTAACTCTACTGCGGTGATAAATATAAAAAAATAAAATTATTATCTTTGTCACACTCAAATCAACCTTCTCATCATTCATTTGAATTATTATTTAAATCAAAACGTCACACGATATGAGATAAATGCTTAATTTACGTAAGACGTAACCATAGTGCGTTGTGCAATTTTTATTTCTAATGCAAAATGTAGCCGTGCAAGAGCGTAGTCAGCTTTCTATACAGGGGTGGGCAGATAAAAAGAGCCTAGCATTTTTTTTAACATTATGAGGTAACAAACATAAAAAAAATAATAATAAAAAAAAAATACAGTCGAATTGATAACCTCCTTTTCTCACAGCAGTCGGTTAAAAATAAGATAAATTCATAGATTCATTCAGTTACTATATCAGCTTTATAAATTCCATAGAGAAAAAAACATAAAAATCCTAGTTGCTGGGGACATTTTCGCCCCTTATGAAAATATAGCACTAGTGAAGTACCCCACGACGCCCGTACATGTAACCGTGAACATATTAATATAGGGCCATGAAAAACAAAATATTACTTTTTTAGAAAACGTATAGCAATTTGGACGTAATGAGATTTAAAGCCGCGCCTCTTGGAAACTAACGAAAGGCGCTCTAATCACTAAGCCGTACGTTCTCATCAATTACGTCGAAACTCTTATACGCTTGTTACAACTTATTTAGATTTTTAGCATATTTATTGCCTACTTAATTTTACTTGATATAAATACTAAATTAAATATAAATAATTTTCTGATATCATAAATAAAAAAAATGCTTTATTTAAAAAGAAATAAATTAAAATGATTATTATTGCAGTAAACGCTTTGGTATTATTCGTTCAAAAGATTGTTATATTTATACTTGTATATATAAAGTAAAATCTATAAAATAATTTAGACAGACTTATACTAAGTAAGCACAGGCTAGATCTTAATTTGAGATAGAATATTACAAAAAAATTCTTTAATCCTCCCTTTTCCTTACTAAATCTACATAATATTGTGTAATATTATTGTTCAAAAATATATAGTACAATATTTTATTGTACAATCGTCAGTACAATTATATTTTGCTTGTTTTTTCATTTCATTACAAGTCTTGAATTTCATTTTAAAAAGATTTTAAATGCATGTCCTTTATAATTATAATATAAAATCGGTGGTTATATGTAAGAAATTTGTCAGCTAAAAATAAACATCTATACTAATATAATAAAGCGGAAGAGTTTGTTTGTTTGTTTGTTTGAACGCTAAGATCTCTGGATCTACTGGTCCGATTTACATTGTTTTTGTTTTGTATGAAAGCTGCATTCTTCAGAAGTG
>DWNA01002364.1:0-11940 GCA_018249835.1 Heliconius besckei
CGACGTACAAAAAGATAAGTATTTTTAGAAACAGTAAAAAACCAGTTTACAGCAATATAAAAATTTAATGAATCAATTTTACATCTTTCTAAGGGAATTCAGGTGTAAAAAGTAAGTTGACGTATGACACATCAGTTGGTTGATGTAGAAAATTTGGCATACAAATGTTATCTTTCGTTTTGCCGGACACATGTAAATTAATTAAAAAACAAGCTCGATCTCATGTCACATTCCGGTAAAAAATAACATTTATTTATATAATGTACTATATTTTAAATAAACGATGAAAAAAAACGGTACTGTGGTAAGTGTCGCAAACATAAAATAATATATTTACATTTTAAAAGATTAGTATTTAAAATTCAAATTTCTTTTTGTTGAATATTTGACTTTTAATATAGTACATACTTGTTTTGGTGAGGTTTATTAGATAAATAAATAAAATATTAAATAAATAAATACACAGGCTTCATTAGTAGAATAGAGTGCATAATAAAAAATTCTAAACCTAACATGACCATTACATGGAATATTAATTCATTCTAATTAATCTAAAGTCATCGGGGCGTAGTAGTTAGTTATGCGTTGCCAGTCAGCTATTTAAGTTATAAGAATCTATATTAGGAATAACGTTTATAAATAATTTTTAATCGGCTTCTTATATAAGTGATTAAAATTATTATTATTATTATTATTATTAAATTTAGCACATTATATTTGATCAAAATTCTCGCAAAGCGAATAAGGCGAAAACGCACTTCGCTATCGGAGCGGGGGCATCTGCCTCTGTACGTCAAATTAACGGTGCGGAACTGGCCACTAACTCGAGGGTACGTAACTGTACGCTAAAATTCACACCTACTGGTAAGCATTCGATGTTCAAAACTAATATTTATATTAAATATTTTAAAACTGGAGTAAATTGGAACGAATGAAATCATATAATATCAGATTCACGCTGTATCCCGCACAGAGCGGGGTAGGCAGAGGGAACTTAGTGTTAAGACACTCCGTTCCCCATTTTCTACCGAATTGTGGAGGTATTACGTGTTGAGTGGCAGAATTCGACGCCGCGCTTTGCCTCGACACCAGAGCGAAGAAATGGAAATATAAACGTAAATGAATATTTCACTTTCTCGAGTGGGGATCGAACCCACAACTGTCGCGTAACAGTTACACCCTTGTGCCGCTGCGCCACGACGGCCTCATATAATATCGTGAGTTTTTTCAATATAAATAGTAGTCACCGTGGTTTGAAAAAATATATATTTCAAAATATCCACATCATTATTGAATACTTAAAGTAAGTAGTTCACGTGAGAAGAAGTATTATTTTGCATAAAAATGAACAGCGACCTCCATCTCATTTACTGAAGTAAGTATACGCTACAAGCCTAGCCTGATCTAAGTCTACTTGGATGCTTGAAGATTTGTATCGTGGGAAGTTAGACGCTAAGCGACCATATAATAGTTTAAAGATGTGAAAGCACTACGTAAATTGCTACGCTATAATTATTAATTCTCTTTAGAAATAATAAAGAGAATAACTTAATTGTGGATTGCTTAGTTGACAATGTTTATATGTAGTATTAATTTTAGTTTCAACATTAATATATATTTTTTTAGGTTTTACGCATATTTCTTATATAAGAAGAGAGCACCAATATTTTTTACCTCTAAGAAGCTCGTATCTATATCATTTAAATATTATTCAGATGAAGATACAGTTAATCATAAACATTTTTTACATTCAAATGTCGAAAAGTACTTAATAGATATCATAGTCTAATATCATGTCGATAATTCATCGTGTTTTTGTCGCACAAAAACAAATGGCCACGCTCGGGTATCACATTCATAACTGTATTTAAACAAGTATTTTGAAAAAAAAAAGCATCCATTTATTATCAGGACACAAATGACATGTAACATCGTTGATGAATCAGTGTCTCATTAATAAACAAGAAAAAATAAACTTCAAATACAATGGGCGATTTGGAGGTAAATATCCCCAATACTTGTAAATGACTGAAGTCTATTTGGACATAGACAAGAACATGAGAGGTTTTGCTAGGAATAACCGGCGAGCCCGGGTGGCCGGCGACTTGAGAGCACTGATCCACGCGTGCATCCAATCATTGCGTCATTTACATACATAATATACATACATATATACCGCATAAATTAATATTAAATAACAGTATTTTTTTTTATAATTTAAATTTATATCAAATATCTAACGTATTTTTTTTATAATGACATTTGTATATATTTAAATCGGCCACCTGTTCATTTTATATATTTCGAAGATTGCGCGCATAGCCAAAGGGAATGAAATAAAAGAAGAGAATTAATAAATGTCGAAGCTCGTAGCGCGCACGCCACGTTATTATAAGACAATGGGTGTAACTCTAGGGCTCTTGATTTTGTTGTTTTTCTCAGATCTCTATACAATAGCTGCATTTATTTTTTTATAAACGTTATTTAAAAGGTATATAAAACAATAAAATTGAAATGGTATTAAATTTCCCAACGAACGGTGTTTGACAGCGTAATATTGCACGTACCTACAAAATTAATTTTGATTAAAAAATACATATTTCATAAAAAAACATATGGTTTCTTATTTTCCTTTATAATAACTCTTATATGAGATAATTGGTAAGGAAAACAATTGCAATTGATAATGTTAGGTGCACATAAACATATAGAAAGAACGACACGGAAGTCCACGGAGACAATGCGTGCACAAAAGGTAGGTAGGTACCACGTACATCTGTGAAATATTTCATAGGCTAGTTGGCCGTAATTAGAGGACGGGTAGAGGCGTCCGGCGCCGCGCTATCATGTGAGAGATCGTCCGATCCTACAGCCGCCTCTTGCACTTAGCCTAACACGCTTGTGATTGCTAATAATTACGTGTCATTTGATTTCTGTGGGCTTTGTAATGTTTGTCTATAATCTTATTTGTTTCAGCATCACGCTGTATCCCGCATAGGTAGGTTTTGGTCGACACCAAAGCGATGAGATGAAAATATTAAATATCTAATTTCCTCGAGTGCCAATGCCAAAGAAAATGTTAGAGCCAGTAGCGAGCCAGTGTCATTCTAAAAATTAGCTGCAGATACAGAAATTTTAAATAATTAATTTGATTATTTCTTATACATTTTAAATGAAACCATTGAACCAGATCAATAGCGTGTACCTACTTAGTTTGAACGTTCAAAATAATTAATTTATAATTGCTATATTTTATATTAAAATCAGGAAAACGATATAGCTCACTTGATTATTAACAGCACCATAGGAACCATTGATGCATTGCCACCAGATTTTTTTGCCCCTTGAGAAACCCAATATATTGTACTTACGTGGAAACCGTATCTGGTTCTGGCTGCTAATTGGTCCCATTATATGCAGCAGGGAAATGATGTACATACTCGTATTATAAATATATTTTATAGATATAATAAAACGCGTTGTAAATATTTATCTAAGGAAGAAGTGGAGTAATTTGTATGTAATAACTCAATTATTCTACAAAGCTAATTAAAAAGGATGACACAGCAACCAATTTCACATATATCTAACCAAATGAGATATGCCAATAGTAGTTACCTGGAATATTCTTCACAACCTTTATCTAACTGCATTTAAACCGGTCATTAACGTTGAGGAAGTAAACAAGATTCCGGTTTGCTGATAATTATAAAATAGCAAATATTACATTTCCTCACTGAGATTATGTATTTTTTATTAATCATTGGAAACAATATATTTAGGTACCTATATATTTTTACAATATAAATATTTTTGAGCACGGTAAGTAGAGGGAACCTGGCATTAAGACGTTTTGTAACTTACCTTCCGCCTAATTTTCAAGATATTGCATGATATTGAAGTAAGCATCACTGCCTAAATTATATACAACAGTTATTATTCTATATACAGCTTTTTCCACGGAAATTAAATAATTTATTATTAATTTATATAAAATTATATCAAAAATTTAATAATAAATCTCCAAGTAGTGTTAGTCTCAAATATGAGTGTAATAGATAGAGCTTTATGATTTGCTCGAATCAATTGCTAATATTTAAGGCAAGTATCCGTTTCTGGAACATGACCTTAAATTATGAAATTCTGACGTGTCGATAATTTTCAAATATTTATGGAAGTCATAAATTCTCAAATCGCAAATCGTGCCGAAACGGTTGTTTTGCCTCAATAAATAGTGTTGGTGCAAGCTGGGATAAGTGAGAAACAAAAATATTATGTTATTATGAAATTGTGGTGAAAATTGTTTATCTCACTTAAAACCTAAAATAATTCCTCTTTACAGATGTATATCCTTAATTTTAGACTTGTCTCGTAAGTTTTTACACAAGAATATTTACAATGAGCAATAAGGTAAAATATAATAAAAATAATAATAGTTTCAATTAGTATATACTCTGTTAGGAGCACTCAGCTATGCACGGCCTGTGGTCGGTATCAGTGCGGTGGTAACTGTTGATAATAATTAAATCCAATGGCTTAATGGTCGTTGACGGTAACTGACCATGTGCCGTTCTGAGCCTCCGCTATGGTTGCTGAACATATATTTTTTGTAGGAGAAAAATATTGTGACACGAAAATTAAATTCAATCGATTCACTTTTAAGAAAACTATACAAATAGTTCAAATATTCATGGAAGTATATTTAAATAAATAAATATATGTTATATATATTGTATCATTCATAATTATGTGCATAAATAATAAAAGCCAAGTCAATGTCTCGTGCGGACATGTTCCACGAGAAAACATACAAAGGGGAGACAGACAGTGAAAAATAAGGAAAGAGTACCTCCTAGATCGTAATTCAAACGCAAACTAAATATTTATGTTGTTCATCTATTTACTTTTGTACTTTTACATTGTATTTCATTTTACTTACAAAACTCATTGGTTACATACATACGTTAATTTACCAGGTATATCTCCATATTTGAGGCCGGGGCACAAGGGTATGACTGTAAAGCGAAGATTGTGGGTTCGATCCCCACTCGGGGATAAAATATTTATTAATATTTTCAATTGTTCGCTCTGGTACCAAGGCAAAAGCCCAGATTTGAGTTCCGTCAATCAATACGCAATGCTTTGAAACATTCGGCGGAAGATGTGGAAAGGAGAGTCTTAACACTTTCTCTTTGCTTATCTTGCTATATGAAGAATAGTTGTGATGATAAATATCTCCATATCACTAGCACTCGTCTGTGCTATATCACTATAAATAATTTATTAACACTAATCCCACATGATTGTGTTCGTTTTATGGATTTTATTAGATGCAGCTGTTTATAATATATATATTTATGCTTGTAGTAGCGGCAGCTGTGGGTAATAGATAACAGCTATAAGATTTTTAATGCAGAAAACCTTTTAATTTGTAGATAAGTATAACTTGTAGATTTTATTGACTCACAATTCAAGTCTAGTCAAATTAATTTCTATTATCATATAATTTATTAACTTATCGTTTATTATTTAATTTTAAAGATAAAATACGTTACAAACGTGCCAGAATACAAAGTTCGCACATAGAAGGGCAGACGCCACTGCCACCGGCGCTGTACTGGCCCACATTGTTCTCATTGTATTTCAGGAATAGAGAGTTGAATTATCGCCGGCGTCTGCGTAGGGCTTCGCCTTCACTTCCGCGACGCGTGTCCTCATCGATATGAGCATGACGCTAGCGGCCCTTTTGATAATGCAAATGTTACCGAGATACGACGGAACACATCTCGATATCAACTACATACAATGACCGCTCCGACTAAACGGACATCAAGAGGATACTTATTTCTATAAAATATTTACTTTGCATATATTTACTTTACAGAGATAAAGATAACTTAGATTATACTAGAGGCACAGTAGCATAGGAGTGTAACTGTAATGAGACGGTTGTGGGTTCGAGTTCCATTCGAGGGAATCAATTATTATATATTAATATTTTTATTTCATCGCTCTGCCTACCATGCTATATACAACGTGAAGCTGATTTTGTAGGATTCCGTACCTCTTACGGAAAGAAGTCACCAGTTGACCTAGAATATGAAATGAACAATTTGAAAACTATACATTTGTGATTAAATCCTAAAAAATAATAGCCTTAAAAGGGGGGGCAAAATTTGCACGAAACCCACGGTGGGCGAGCCCGACTCACGCTTGTCCTGTTTTTTTAGATTATACTAACACATACTTAATAGCTTTCGAGTGATATACCTGTTGTACAGTTATAGAGTTCTCACTTTAGCTTACGTAAAATGTATAAAATTATTACTAGAGAATATTCATGGGGAAATTTAGCAAATAATTTATATTTTAAAGACAATACCAGCCTGCTTAACATGTTATGCATATATTATAACAAGTTTAATTATGGAACACGGTTACTTTAGTATATGATTACGGCGCAAATGAAGTTATTACGCCATCACTTATACGGGTAGTAAAATAGTAAGAGAAAAAAAAACTAGCATGACATGAATATGACAGACGTACAAAGAACATCATATGTAAATATTTACAAATTTAAATTTAGTAAAAAGTAGGATCTATCAATTTGATATTTATTTAATAAAATATTAAAGATGTCATTAATTAGTTCAAATCGAAAATATATTTTTAAATAAATAAAACAATAAATTAATTATTTATAAGAAACTACGAAAATATGTTAGTGAAAAATACACTATCACATTTAACTTGAAACGTTTAACGCTTTACTGCTTCGTATTTCATCTCGCAAATAGATGGAGTACGGACTAGACTGAATCACTTTGTCTTTCCCGCTTTCGAAGCACTACTAATGTTAATTATAATTAACATCAGCATGAATGCCCACTCTTAGAGGTATTAAATGTGATACACCTACTTTGGAAAATATATTGCAAGCATAAACTAACTAAGTGTTTCATTAAATAAAATGGAGAGGAAACATTAAAAATATATACATAGATATATATTGCTTCAACTAAGATCACTTTTTAAAAATAGATATAAAAGAAATGATAGAAAGTTATCGGAGTGTCTTTTTTCTCTACTTTTCTTTCTTAAACGTTAATAATTTGTTTGTCGACCGACACAACAATACACACGGCAGCGGGCCGTACGTGATCGACCGAGAAACCTACTCGATTTAATCACATTAATTGATACAACCGTTACGACATAATGATGATGTATTGTAGATATAATTTGATATTTTAAAGTGTTGTAAGTACATATTTTAAATATAAAAGAAAGAAAAAAAAATTCAAGAAGTCTATGTACCGTAAGAGGATGAAAACTCGAACTCGGGCTCTGTTATGTGTACATCATTCTCAGATCGATATAGCACTTAGGGTACAATGCCTCGTAACATGACTAATATAATTGCTCGTACGCTCCGTAATCAAAAGTAAATTATAAGTTTTTTTGGTAAAATAATACCGGTTCATATCAAGACGGGAGACGTGAGCGGTGTTGCATTTAAGTTTTTGCTAGTGCGTACAACATTAAACCTATGGTTCTATGAACATAATAGAAGTAGAATCATCTCGTTGTTATAGTTAGAGCCATTATAGTTCCTATGCAGTGAAACATGATCTTGCACCTTGCCAGTACCACCTTGCCAGCCACCAGTAAGTTTACTTTAGCAAAATTATAATTAAATAATATATTGTTTTATGATTGTATAATCTATTTGCCATTGAGGCACAAGCGTGTGAATGCAAAGCGACGGTTGTGGGTTCTATTCTCACTCAGCGAAATGAATATAACTATACATTTCTTCGTTCTGGTACCAAGGCAACCGTGCGTGCCAAGCGTGACGTTGAGTGACGTTACTCAACACGCAATGCCTCGAAACTGCGGCGAAAAGTGGCTGGTTCCCTTCGCCTACATGAGGCTGAAAAAACCCCATTCATTGCCTTGTTTGCACACTATAAAATTTGAGGATAAGTATTTATATGGTGATTAAGAAGCATTAAGCATATCGAATGATATTAAATAAGCTAATTCTCAGGCGGCTCATTACAAAGAGTGAACAGGCATAACGGTATGAACAGACCAAATTCCAGCATGCACTGATCCAGGTGGTAATTAGGTACCGTGGTCACGATTACAAGCCGAAGTGAAAACATAAGACGTGTGAACCCATAATTTAATACAAATCTTTTGGAGCATTGAACTTGGTGTAATTTAGTTAGTGGCAAGAAAATGATCTAAGCACTTTACTAACTAATTTCGGCGCCGAATTGAGACGCTGCTCTCGTTGGTGATTTTAATGATCGGGACCCGTAGTGATTTCCACGGCCATTTGTAACAGAATAACAATTTACTTTGAGTACAGTTGCAAATATATTATACCTATTGTTTTTTACAACATTAAGTCGAACGAGACTATGGAAATACGACCAACAGTTAATCGTGGAGCACTCGGGGCGGCATTCGGTGAAGGAGTGCCGACAACAACTGGAGAAACTGGCGAATTTATTTATCTGGGTATCGCGGGTATCGGCGCTCGGGGGCAGGCGGCTGTTTAGAAATTGAACAGGCGATGTATTTGCCGATACGGGACACCGTTCACTTCCTAAACATAAATTCGGTGTGCGGGAATCGGATATTATTATTCAATCGGTCGATCGAAGTTCGCGTGTAGGCCATAAGTCACGGCGCCGCGAACGCCGGCGGGCGACGTGAGCGGTGGCGCACGAGCGCGATGCCATCGCGCGCCGTACCGCTAGTCCCCGCACCGTGCCTCTCTGCGGGCCGCCAGCTTTGGTATACCTCAATTTATACATAAATTATACAGATCTGCCAATTTTCACATAATTTACTCGATATCGTTGTTGTCAGGCTTTATCTATGAATAATTGTCTCATATAACACATACCTACATTTACACTTCGTGATATAAGTATGACACATATTAAGTTGATATTAAATGCAAAAGGTTAAATGAATTTTAATACTCACATTAAGGCGTCTATACATTTTAAAGTAGAATTCATATGCTAACCAGATTTGCAGAAATGTACATTTCACCCCACAACGAGTATTAACAATTATATAAAACTTAAAAATGTATAGAACATTTTTGTTTACGAAAAGCTTGAACCTCAAGATTCTTGAAATTCGTCATTGGCGGCATACATATAAATAAACAGTTTATAACATTTAAATTGCATCGCAAGTGATTTAAACGCATTTTTAAGTTAAACAACAAACAAGTTACACATAAATAGAACGGTATGCAATGGTAAATATTTAACTTGAGTCCGCTTGAAGAGAGCTGAGCGTATCAGGTTTGTGTCCACTTGTTACTCAAGCGCAATTCGCTTTCCTCCGCTTCCGCTACGCAAATTTACCCCTTAAACATTTAAACACAGACCCGGCGAACGTCAAAGAGTTTTTATAACATTTCCATGAATAGGCGTGCTCGCCGCGGTAATACTAGCAGTTCCTGGGCATGGATCTAGCCTAGCCTAGACTACAATTTGAAAAATATACACAATTTTTATTTTTGTTACGTGACAGCTTAATATTTACTGCTGAGGAAATGAATGCACTGTGGTCAAGCGTAAAACTGTATTGTGGTTGCCGGGCGGAGAATGTCATATAAAAAATTAACTTTTGAAGATAAAATATGTGGCTCGATTTACTTATGAAACTAAAACTTTTGACAAGGATTGTAATTTTTTTAGACATTACAATAAAACAGAATATTTTAGTGAGGAAAATTTTCATGGCTTAGGGTGCTCTTGCAAGAGCCTAGCTTATCTCTATGCAAGACAGAGATAAGCTTTCACAAGAAACGTTATTTTTACACTTACTTACAACTGCAGTGCCTAATTTAAAGTATAGACAAGTATAGTGAGATCAAGAAAAAAAAAACGTTTAGCTACATCATATATATCATGTTACTGCTAAAAGCAGATATGAATAAAATTAAAATTTAAAGTAGTTTCAAAGAAAGTATCTTATTAAATAAAATAAAGAAGCTAATTAAATAAAAACACTACAATATTATAATTAAACATTTGTTATCATCAAAGAGCGACGTAAACTATTTTTCAACATTCAATCTATTGAGTAAGTAACGAAGTGAACAGTTGCAGCCGACCACATTCTAGTGGAGGCTCACCGGCGAGGTACGAGGGTCCAACCCACGCTTTATTAAGAGCAACTGGTGAGTCGGTCACGCTTACATAGCATTAAAGTGGCTGGTGAGGCTAACGCGGGTTCGGCGTCGGTAAGCACGGACAAGCAGATACTTTGTACCATTGCTTACATATCACGCACATACGGAACTTAAAAAGTGTTAGAACTTGTTATTTTAAGTTTTCTTGTCAGTTTCACGCTACATCCCGTATGTAGCAGGATAGACCGTGCTAAGACACTACGCCTACTTCGACTACTTTCCGCCGGATTTTCGAGGCATCGGGTCTTGGTGGAACTGGACTTGGCCTTGGCCTTGTTACAAGTGCGAAGAAAATGAAAATATTCATATACAATATTTATTTACCTGAGTGGGAATTGAACCCACAACCGTAGCATTTTCATCCACACACTTGTGCTACTGCGCTATAACGGCCTCTTTAATTAAGTAAAAACATGTTCGGCAATAAATATACATGTAGTTAGCTAAATATAAAATCTAAAACATATTTTTATAAAGCAAATATAAAAATATACGTTTTAGATTTCAAACACTTAATAACCTATAAAAGTATTTTTAGAATTGAAAAAAATGTTTACGGTAATTATAATTTAGCTTTATTGTACTGCATTTTTTTCCCAGGACTTTTATTGGTTCTTGAGTTGTATATAACAGTCTTTTCAGAGGTGAACAATTACATATTTTTGGTAAATATAATATAGCTTAAAGTTTGAATGAGGAAGGAAAAGAGGAAGGAGAGGAGGAAGGAGAGGAGGAAAGAGAGGAGGAAGGAGAGAAGGAAGGAGAGGAAACTTGACTTTTTCCCAGAATTTTATTAGTGCCAGAAGAATTTAACCTCCGTGCAAAAAGAAAAGCTACAATCGAAGTTTATCCTATACTTTAAAAGGTCATGGGACAAACATGCCACCAGTCCATTCATAGAAATAGCTCGTGAATAGCCTCTAATTGATGCCACTGGTGCATTGTGAACGTCATTAAACTAAACGCCCCTAATTAAATATTTATAGCGTTTTAATTACACTTTAATAACAAATGTCTGAATATTTTAGCTGGTAATAATTAGAAAAACTATGTTTTTGTAATTATTTATTTTCATTCGTCATGCACATTTTAAATTAATGAAACGTAATTTTCCTTATAACGTTTGGTATTTTGAGAATAAAAAATTGAATACTATGCAACTTTTAACGGTTTGAAGTTCCTGCAGAACGTTAATGAAACGTGATTAATTGATCTATCAAGTTATTAAAATTCGATATTTTAATTCTTTTCATTAATAGTATTTCAATTATGTAATAAAAACGAAATATTAAAACTATTATATTTCTTGTGAATACAGTACAAGTATATTTCAATAACAACTAATTGTGTAACAATACTTATAAAAATATTTCAACGAGATGACCACACTGTCACACATTAAGATATGGTGTTACAACATCGCCCTGCGCCCGACCGCGTCCCCACCTGGGGCCATCTGTTATTGCACTGGATTTCCCGTTATCAAAGTAAAATTAATACCCACCGCCGAATGAGTTCTATCCAATATACACACATTAATAGTGAAAAATGATCGTTCACCGTCAGCCCGTTTACGATCTTAAAATTTGAATTTGTATATAATTATGATATTACATCACTTGTTTATTTCGGTATAGTTATTATTATATATGCCAACGTGGGAGATTTATTGGCTTTAATATACAGTTATTTTAAACGTTTTAATTATT
>DWNA01002365.1:0-11939 GCA_018249835.1 Heliconius besckei
TGGCATACATGTTAAAACCTGTTTACGCGACAAAATAACAAAGAAATCGTAAACCGAATAATTCGGCCGAATATCCGGTTCGGTAAAGTTTAAACCGAATAGTATTCGGTATTCGGTTATTCGGTCATACCACCATTCGGCGCATCTCTAATATTTATTAACTTTTCAACTGGTTCTATGCAATATGTAGTATAGTCTTATATCTGCGACATCGAATGTTTTATAGAGGAAAAAAATAAAAATAATTTGTATTATAAAATAAATTATAACAATTGCAATTCTTAGTATTAACAATATAAATAGTAAATTTGATTTCAATGTACTTCATTTGTACAGGTAAATTAATCTGCAAAAATACCATTTACTAAAGCTGACCTAAAGATAAATAGGTCCTGGATAGGTATATCTTTTAGTTAATAGCGATTGAAAACATAAAAGCATATGGTATTAATAATTTAACGATACCTTACTTATTATTTTCATATATATCTACTAGTGGGCCCGGACGCGGCTACGCCCGCGAAAATATAAGCCTTAATAATTAAAATAAGTTAAAAAATAATAATAAGTGGAGATTTAATATTAGAAAAAATATCTGAGTAACCGAAATGAACAAACAAAAGAAGTAAAAGTAGCTAAAGGAAATTTTTAATATTAGAAAAAGTACCTAAAGTTTGCCGTGCGCGCGTACTAAACATTTTTCTATATTAAATAATTATTCATTTTTGCGAACAATATTAAATAAAATCCCAAATCATTAAAATTACGATATTTTAAGTGTATAACATCGGTATAGATAACCGAACTGAGATAAATTAATTATAAGCAGCAAATAACTACATAAAAAATAATAGTAATTCGAAAATATATAAAAAATTACAAAATCATCAAAGTCGGTCATACTATACTACTCGTAGGCTAGGTCATTTGGAATCAGTGACATCTTAATTATTTATTAGAATGTTATACAGTAGACTTTAATTGCATCAAGATGAAATGCTAAAATTGACTTTTATATTTATTTTCATAAGGATGAATATCAAATTATAGAAATCATCTAATTTTTGTTAATGTATACAAATCCTATATGGGCGTGCGCCATGTATGCATTAAGCAAACTCACTTTAGGTGACGTTTTCTTAAAACAACAAACTTTGCAAGCCGTTGCTTAGCAACGACGGTTGTTATTAACATGGCGGAATAAATTGCATGTCAAATTAATTATTTTAATATATTGGTATATATCGAAAATATTACAAATATGAAAAAAAAATGTATCCTATGTTCATCTCGAGACCCTAAAGTATCTCTATATCAGTATTTTATCACAATTAAATTAGCGGTTTGGCCCTGATTGCGTAAAAGACAGACAGACAGACAGACAGAGTTACTTTCGAATTTATAATATAGGTATGGATAAGTACATGTCTGTCTGTATGTATGTACATTTATTTTGATACCACCGGTCTGGTAGCGTCGGGACAAGTAATTAGTAAACGCATTGGCGTCAAAGGGAAAGGGGTTGTATAACGAATGAGGGGATTGAATAATAAAATAGCTTTCCCCATGTCCGACGGTAATATGATTTTTTAACGTATCGACCTTTTAAAGTCTAATATATTACAAAATCGTTCATTATTATTGTATCTATGATCAAAGTTGCTTTTCAGCATCAGCAATCTGTGTGGCAACAATGAATTTTATTAAGTCGATTTTATTAAGTTTTGAAACGCGCTTTTATTAAGTCGATTTGTAACTATAAAATAAAATATAAGAAACTGAATACGATCTATTTGAAATATTTGTATTATTATTACGTAGCTTGGATTACAATACAATAATATTATACCATTGAGCTGGTCTCATGATGGATTCTAAAGTTGTAAGAGTAGGATCTGGGATGTCTTTCAATGGAAATAGAGTTTGGGCTTGTTAGGCTTGGTTTGGTTACACAAAAATTATATTATAAAACTAGTGGCCCACACGCGACTTCGCCTGCTTAAACTTGGTGTTATATTATAGCCATTTTTTTTACATAATTGTAGCCTATATGTTATTCTGATTTATTATAAAAGTAGTATCTAAGACGAAATAACAAATAGCAGGAATTGAATCAGTAAACTCCGGCCTAATAATCCAACACTAAACCAAGAGACCAATTTAAAATGAATATTCATATGAAATCGAAATGTACCTTTAAGATAATATAAGTGGTTTGATAACAATTAAACCTTAAACGAAGATAAGAACAACAGGTACTTAAGACCAAATGATAAAGCAATATCTTATTGTAAATATAGTATTTTAAATAATTTAATATTATATAAATAGATTCAATTATAAACGGGAATATTCTGGACTCACTATATGCTTAATATTTTTAATTATATTAAAACAAAATAATTACGTCACTTTTATTAAAGTAGGGATAGTTATAAGGTGTACTTGTTATATCTATTATATTTTTCTTCGAAGGTCTAAACGACCTTTTTGAAACAATCACTTTTACATTCACATTCATTATCATTGTATCACATACTTCTAGTGTTACTAGTGTTCTCTAGTGTCTATAAGCGGCTTCACCTTCATGTTCAAATGGAATTCTTCATCAGCTCTATAACGTTATTAAAAAAGTAAAATTTAAATAAATTAGTAACACACATTAAATTAAGCTAAAACCAATTAAATGCCAATATTTTACGTTTTAGAAAACTAACATTTTGATTTTTAAAGAGTAATGCCACACTCTAAAAGTAAGAAAGTAACACTTTAAAAAATATGGTCAAATATAAAAAAAAACCATATATATATATAAAACTAAAAATAAATAAATGACAATTCCATAATACACTCATATCAACATAATATTATAAAGCTAGTATTAATTAGAAACCACGTCCGGGTTTATGCGTTCCAGTTTAAAAGGCAACCTACGAGATTCTAACGAACAAAGTGAGTTGAGATTTTTTTTATATGACGTAGTAAATCGATGTTGAATGTATTTAAATTTGTATTGTTAAAAATTTAGAAAAAAACATACCTACTTTGTATTGATATCTTTATATTATATTAAAACAAGTTTTGGTTGTTCAGATGTTAACCAGAGTCGAGAAATTAATTCCTCTTATTTGGACTGAAACCATAACCGCCACGAGTACAGTCAGGCGCTGTACCGCTGCACTACGACGACCTTAGTAATTTATATAAAGCAGTATGAAATCAAGAATATCGTAGTATATGAGCTTTTGTAAGTGTAAAAATTCTTTTTTATTTTATTTATTACTACGGCAAGCGAAGCGAGCGGGCGTTAGTGGGCGAAACGAGCAGGGGAATTAAGATAATAGTTTTTATAGCTTCACGCTTTATCCCTCGCAGGATAGCCAGAGCCAACGGAGCGCCAAACGGTCTACGATCTCTACATATCTTTTTCGCATCGTCCACTGTCATCAACCCGTACATACCTGGCCTCAAGGAGTCCTATTAAACATTAGTTATTACCAATTATGATACTAGAATATAAGAGTATGTCATTTGAAACTGATAATACGTTCTGACAGAATCCTTACAAAATATAATTTATTATTGTTTAATGACATTATACAAAAGGAATGGAATTTTATATGCGAAGAACACGACAGGGAAGGAAAACGAATGTTTATTTCATTTTATTTGACGATTTTTGGAGTTTAATCGAAACGTGTGTGATTGTATCTACCCAATAGGTCGTGGAATAAATCTAATATGAAGAAAAAATTATATATTTAATGAAAAAATAAACTTTTAACGTGTTTGAATAGTCTCATATATTAAGATACGAGTCCCGCTGCTTTCAATTTTTTTGTCATATCATAAAAAAATATTATTTATTTTTATTTGACAATGCGGAAAAGCCGCAGGTAAATGCTAGTAAAATTAAACTGAAGCAACATAGTAGTACTCGACGCCCATAGTATAGAATATCTCAGTTCGAGCGACTGAACACAACGTGATAGCTGAGAACCAGCTGTGGTGGGATCGTAACACGAGATGCACCACAAGATCGTTTGTACTTGTTCTGTGAAAATGTTTTTAATATGTACATACGATGTTTTTGTATAAGAAGTACGTTTATGAAATTAAATAAAAAAGCATGCTTTTTTTCCACAAAGCAAGAGGGAACCTAGTTTAAGCGGTAAGATACTCTCTCTCAACTCAACTCAACGCTGCGCTTTGTCTATTTGAGAGGGAAAAAGAATATAATTAAAATATAAATACTGCCTTGGCTGTGTATCGCACCCACAACTATCGCATTCCTGCGTCCCACTGCGCCACAACGATCTCAAATTTAATGAATGACATAATGTAACCATTACTGGAAGGTGTTTTAAAAAATAAAACAAAATAGTTTTTTTTTTCATAATTTTTAATTCTGCAATCTATTAATTAACAAAAAATAACAAGCAAAACGCTTAAAAATAACGCAAAGATGACCAGTAATGTTACCAGAGCGAGGAAAAGAAAAAAAATTGTCCACCCACCATACCTACAAAAAATATAAGGAAATCCCATTAATTAATTTCGATATACACCAATGTAACCTAATTCGATATATGACATGCATCAGTGCTCTAAGTAAATTGGTAACTGTATACACTTTTGTTTGAAGCAGGTAGACTATAGTAGAGCCATTATGATAGAAATTGAAGGGTACAGGTAGCCTTACAAAATCCTTGGGTGCTATTATATTATGGAAAGTAGAAAAATAATCGGCAGGGTAGAAGATTAAACTAGTATAAAGGGAGTACGGAGTTCGAATTTGGTTGAAGCATATTTCAATATACTTATCAGGAATAAATATTTTTATATCTAAATCTCAGACTGGAATATAATTTATTCATCAGCATCACTTTTTATTGTCCACCGCATATAGCAGGCATAGGCAGACAAAACCTCGAATTCGAGACGTTGCGCGTTGTGGCGGAACTCAATCTAGCGCTTCGTCTATACCAGAGCGAGGCTATGAAAAAGTTCGTTCGTTCCCTCGACCGAGATCGAACCTGCAACTAAATCGTCGCACTGGGCCATAGTAGCTACCAACAAAACTCCTTAATAATATCTAAAAACGATAAACTTCACTATTTTCAGTCATGGCCTACAATTTTCTAGAAAATATAAAGATGATGCAACATATAAGCATTATAATGTAAAATAAGTTAAAACGTAAAAATACGACTATCCAATCACGTGGTGATCGCGTCACTATTACTACGCGTTGACGTCGCAGTCGTAAATAAAGAATACACGAGTATTGATTTACATGATAGGATACATTTTATAAACCAGCTTTTACTTGCGGCTTCGCCCGCGTGGTAAAAGTGGAAAACTAAGAAACAATTAACGTGATATAACATAGCATATACCTTCCTCGATAAACAGACAGTGCAAAATTTAAAAAAAAATTAATTAGAACCAGCAGTTGCTGGTGATTAGCATGTTTAAGCAAGAGAACTCTTACACTATATAATATAAAGAAATAGTATATTATAATTTTTTTTTATATTCTTCCATAATGTGAGCAGCGGGAACTTGGTGAAAAAGCCCTCCATTGCTTTCCGTTGGAATCTGAGGCATTGTGTGTTGAGCAGCAAAATTTGCCTTTCAAAAGTATGGAAAAGCGAACAATTCATTTCCCCCAAAAGAGAATTAAACCCAAGGCCATGGTGCTTTAAGATGCTACACCACTGTTCTACAATGGCTGTTGTATTATCTTACAAAAGCAATTAAAACAATTTGAACCTTGTAGACATATACTCCACTATAGTATCGGGACATCATAATTTTTAAGCAATTATTTTCAAATAACTATACTACAACAGCGTTGAGACTCCTTTAAAATTTTATTATATTAAAATTAACAACACAAAACCAACTTGAACTTTGTATCAGTTGACATCAGTCTTCTAATAGATACTGTTTTCAACTATTATAAAATATATAATTTATTTTGATGCACCTTTCATTCATAGAAGAGTAGGCAAAAAGAAACCAATAATATCATCATCACCATCATTCATTAAATATCTTTATCTATTTTCAAGTGAAGTTACGGAGTAACGGAAGTGTGTGACCGTACAGTATGAAGTTCCCACTGCATGGATAAAAAAACCTTAATACTGAACAAATCTTCATTGTCTAGCAAAATAAAAATAATATATCTATAGAATAAAAAGAAAACTCCACTACCAAGTTTTAAGAAAAAGTTATAAAGAATTCAAATATATTTTAGCTGAACAAAAATCTATATATGCTTCACAAGACAATTAAGAAAAATTAATCAGAATATTATTAATAGAAGTATACATAATACAATATATATAACAATTAAAGGATGACTAAACTCTTAATATACTCAATGAAATCATCAAAATTAATAAGTTCTAAATATGATGAAAAATATGTTATTATCCTCTTGTAATCGTTATTAATAAAATAAATGATGAATATGACTATAAAAATATTAATAAACAATGAACAAGGAAAAATTGTTGCTAAACATTTTTCCGTATCAATTAAGGTATTTATTTGTGTGTATTTAATTACTCAAATATGCATAAGGTAATAAATAAGAATATATAAATAATAATTACTGTAAAATAAAAATTCAAAAACAATTCTCCAAATAAAGTATAATAAGAAAAATTGGCAACAGTCAAAGACCATTTTTTTTGTAAATATAAAAAATATATAATAATGATAAAATATATCAAGGTGCCAAGTTTTATTCAATAAAGAGGGGATTTAAAAATAAATATTATCATTTAATTAATGTAAGTTTGCATTATAATTTGTCAATCAACGCGTACCGGCGTAAGAGTTTGTTTGTAAACAAATAACATATGATCGAATGACCGGCACTCAATTTTATATTTTTTATAATTTCTCAAAATATTTTACTAGCAAATTACGAAATAAATATAATATAGCATGGATATTCATTGTAAAAACGGCATTTAAATAACCCAAATGATCCTGAAGGCCCGACAATAACACCATGTGCGATAATCGCGCCAAATTTTGACAACCAGTTAAGATTGTTATTAGACCGGCGCTACTTGTTCATTTCGCCAGAAACACGAACATACGCGGATAAAACAAATATCCTATGTTTGCAATAAGCTGGTAGCAATAAATTCGCCAAAAAACCTCCGCTCTTAATAAATTTACCGCCCCTAGCGGCCGGAATATGAAACTGAAACATGATGGCCGACACACAGTAGTTGTGATGACTTAATAGTTAAATGCGCAAAATACTTACACTCTCCTCCTCTTTTTCCATACCAGAGGGCATCTGAGGCACGGCGCGGTTGATCGCCGAGTAGTCCGGTAGGTCCGGGAGCTCCTCGGCGAGGTATATAGGCATCGGTTTGGTCGCATCCAGGGCCCTCGCCCTAAACGAGAGCTTCGACATTTTGTTGACAGAACAAAACACGCTAGCGTCGACACTAAAATGCACTTATAAAACACACTATAGCTCCTCTGGGAGGTCCTAAAGGACCGTAAACTGCACTTTGCACACTCTAGTTCGTTCCCATGGTTAATTTTTGCACGCACTCAGTCACAATTAATGAAAAACAATAACGAAACTTTACATATTGAGCGTACTTTACAGAAAGCCATCATGGCGGCTTTCCGTTTGGCGGACGACCATGACCAACTTCCACCGAGTGCGACGTGCGCGGGAAGGAAACACGCGGGAACTAACATTACATTTTCATTTCTTCATTATACAAATCTAGTTGAAATATACTAAAAATTGTTTTTAATTGCTGTTAAAAAAATGTAAAAGAATTATTGAGATAATTTTTACTGTAATTTAATAATTATTTTAAAATAGACAAAAATAAAAATATTAAAATGACGTCGAACTCTGGTAACTGTCAAGCCACAGACAATTTATTGTTCGTTTTTATCCGCGTTCCTTTAAACGTAACATGATATTTGTTGTCAATTATATAATTTATGTTGTCATTTAAAAAAAGAAGTGTAAAACTAAAATTTTGCTTAGGTATTTATATAAAAATTATTAAACGTGGCTTTTTAAATATAAAGATAATAAAATATTTATAAACATATTTTCATAGACAAAAATATTTTTTTCAGCTTATTGATATAGATGAATACTATTCGTCTATAATTATAATCTCTTATAAAAAATATATTTTATGGTTTTTATTAGTTCGGTAAATATATTTAGAGATTTATTTATTTAATCATATTCGCACATTTCTGGCTCACATTTTGTTATATAATTACAGTGTTGGGTAATTATGAATGATAAGCGTAATTAAAACATTAACTGATTAGTAACAATTACTAAAATGTTAAAGGATTATATTTTTTTATAATTTTGATAATCTTTAGAGTACTAATTTGTATTTATAATCTCAAATCAGGTCTTAAAAATACCGATTTTAACTTTACCAGAGGTACGTCGTATTTTGTCGAATTCAACTAGAAAATAATTGGCAACAAAAATTAACTGTATTTGAAGTTTGAAATTAAGCTCGGCCAATCCTATTTTTTTAGCTTCTTACTGTATTTCACATATATGAGGGTAGGCACAGAATCTATTCCATTCTTCAGTTTCCGCCTTATTTTCATATCAGTTGGACAAATTGAAAGTTATTCATTGTCCCAAGCTGGAATCGAACCATCCAGTTGAATGCAGTCCCAATTTGGCTACAATAGCTTTGAAATTAAAATGTGTTTCTATCAAAAGGTATAATAAAACCAAATTACAATTAAACAATAATTTATTCATTATCAATAAACAAGATATTAGTATAAAATAAGACTTAATTAATAATTGTGTAATACAAACATATTTTGATTATTTGATGACCACAACGCTGAGCAATTTTAAAATTTAACTATTTAATATTATTTATATATCGTAAAAAAAGATTAAACAGAGAAAAAAGTTCAAAAATTCAGTCATTTCGAAATCAACGGTCCAGCCTTATTAAATTATAATTGTCATCATTAAACAAACAAATTTTCTGTCATTGTTATTAATAATTTAGTGTATTTTGTATGAAAATGTATAAATAATAATACTTTATATACACTCTTTAATACTCCACCCTTAAAATAGATAAAAAAAACGTACCTTACTGAAAATGTCATTCCGTTAAAATATTGCCTATAAAATGCATACCCTAAACCAATATAGTAATTTTCCACAAATTACATTTTCATTAAAGGTTGCAATATATAGAACATAACTTTTATAATGGACATATACAAGCTCTTATATAATAATACATTTATTGAAATAGCTCGACAATAATTTATGAAATATGTGAACATTGGCACGCGCATGTACTGTCGTGTGCATAATGTTAAGTATGCGGAGTTCGGTGTCATATATACGAATTAGCGCAGTAAATGACACTTGGTAGTCGCGTTCTACTGTGTTTTAGTATTGTGATTGGGACTTCTTGTCGGACTATACATTTAATTATATAAGGGTACATATTAAATTTTAAAAAACGTGAATAAAATCATAAAAGATACGAAAAAGGTGTAAAAATAAATATTATATACACCAAATTATTAATAATAGACAAAGTCAACATATCATTTATTTATTGAAAAATAAGAAACATTTTCTTTGAGAAATTTTATAAAGCCATTTCTATATATCCAAAGCTACATAATTAAACAAAAAAAAAACGTTTATTTATTATTATAGTTTATAATTTATTTAAAAAAATTCAAGCACATACTATTAATGTTTTAATTGTTACTAAATATATATATATATATATATATAAATATTTAAAATTAATAGAAAATGGCTATTTGTTTCAAAAAATAAATGAAAGCTCTTGCTCTTTAAGAGATCATATTCCATAGTAATTATTTATAACATAAATTTCATACAAATTATTTGCCTTTACATATTGAACTGTACATTCACGGTTTTTTTAAAAGTCTTGTTCTCTGCTTTCTGCCCGAAGTGGAGACATTGCGTCGCATTTTGAAAATAGTTTTTTTTTAATTGAAATTCATGTTCATAGCCCGAGTTCACATTTGCAGCTGACACTGTTTCATTTTGTTACAATTACTTTAATAAATTATTGATCAAATATTTAAAATAAATTAGGATAAAATGTTTAATAAGTCCACAAATTAAATTAAAAAATAAAGAGAAATAATTTGTATATAATTTTTAATAAAGCCCTTATAATAAGACGGTTAACTTCGTACACATATATTCATTTTTAAATAGTGCTTCAATAATATATTTTAAATTAATATATAAATTTAAAAAAATGAAAACCTGACATATATAGATTTTTCTCTAAATTTTAATACTATTAGTCTAATATAATGGAGTCATAACTAATTTTTTTTCCTTTTTGTATCTTTGACACTAATAAAGAATTGAAAAAGTTATTTTTGGATTTTTTACTTGTTTTTTAATAATTTGTAAAGCTTAGAGGCATTTATTGCTATTTTATATATTAATTTAAAATATAAGTGCATTGATTATTAATAATATTAACTATAGAGTAAGTTTAAGTCATATAAAACCTAACTATTTGCATAAGCAGTGATTTGAATTTGCACTAAAATCACCAAATATGTAAATTATAATTAAATAAATTAAGTATAATTTGGTTACAATATAATAATAAGTTTAAGGCGGTTATGAGCGGCGTTAATATATATTATAAAAAATATTTTTTACTCTATAATTAATAACATTAATACTAATAACATACAGACAATCGATACTAATATTCAATTAAGCAATGTTACATATAAAAAATTGTCATTTCAATTTAATTTTAGTTTTGCTATTTTCAATAAAACTATAATATTTTTTTTTTTTTAAATTAATATATATCTCTTTCTTATAATAATAATTCTAACTATTATTATTAGAAAGTGATAGCTATATAGATTTGTATAGAAGTCAAAAGAAATTTATTAGACAAAAGTAGTTTTGATATATAATTAAGGCTGAAAGTTACAAGTGGCGTAACCCATAAAATTCATTGGTTTAGGTTTTTAATAATTTATTTTAAAATAAAGCTATTAATGTTAAAAATTTAATAAATTTTAAGTAAAATTTATATTTTTTTGAATTAAAATTTATTATTTATTAAATTTAAATTGTCATTAAAATCTTTTTAAGATAAATAATTGTATTTAGTATTTTAAAATTGTAGGTTATGCCACTTTTCACTTGTTATTATTATTTATATACATAACACATTACTATATGATCAAAATAGACAAAACGGATCGAGGAAACCTATATCATATATCTATTTTTAACTCACATTCTTAATTCTTGTTTATCTGCTTTGAATGAAATGAAACAAAAAAAAACAAATTCCAAATAAAATACATACAATGTCAAAATAAAGCGAAAAACAAAGACAATATAATTTAATAATTGAATGTCACTATCAATTTTACATTACAATCAAAATTTATTAATTACATTTCAATCACAGATAAAAAAAGCACATATTTACTGAAATTTCACACACGAAAAATACAACACATTTCATGACAGATTTAAATAATCTTTTTTTTCTTCGTTCCTATTTTAAACATAGAATGCGAGTTAAAAATACATTAAAAAACCCTGATATATATCGGACTGTAGTTGTATATACAATAATATATTGTGAGAAATCAGCTATTATCTGTGTCACCTTGGGACGTTGCTTTGACACTTTTGCCCACAAAGATTTCTACCTCCTGAAAATAAAAGAAAATGCTATATTATAACTTAGTACATGGTAACATCTATACTAATATAATAAAGCAGAAGAGTTTGTTTGTTTGTTTGTTTGAACGCTAAGATCTCTGGATCTACTGGTCCGATTTACTTTGTTTTTGTTTTGTATGAAAGCTGCATTCTTCAGAAGTGCTATAGG